>LJIJ01006070.1:0-10287 GCA_001718145.1 Orchesella cincta
CACTGCTATCTGAAGCAGCATCTTCCTCATTCCTTAGGAACGTCTCCCGCCCAATGTCTCGCTTTTACCCCTTTGCACTCATTCAGGTTTATCATGTGATATCTGGACGAAAAAACTGTTAATTGTTCACCCACGTTCGCATGTCAGACAAATAATTTTTTTATAAAAATAGTTTTCGATTGCATCTTACATGACTATATTCAATCGCGCTCCATGTTTCAAACTGTTCACGGGGTGAATGAGCCACAATTGCCACATTGTCGTTCTCCTCATCTACCAATTTTGCTACGCCCTACACTTCTGCCTCTTCCCAGACCAGTGGGGGAAGCTCAACGGTTTTGATATAAGCCAGTTCGGTACGAATTCTTTCCTGACCAATCCTGTGCGCTACCATGAGGTAACTGCCATTTTAGCTGTCACGTTTTTCAGTTGATTGGAGTAGTAAACAAAGACGGCTTCACCCTCACTTTTTGGAGGTTCTGACCTAGCATCAGCTCGTGCTGCTTCTCAGCCTTTTCAAGCAAGTGCTCTTGCCCAGATTTTGGCGTGCTTTCTTATCTGCACAAAAATTTCGGTTCCACAACACTTTATTTAACTTTGATTTGAACAAGTAATTCATTCATACAAAAATCTTATAAGAAACACCAACCTCAGAGTGCCAGCCGTAAGGGTTTGGCACGATGAAATTTCGTAGACGGTTAACCTGAGTAATTACTTCTGTCTGCGAATTCCTCTGGTGGTTCAAGTCTTTAATCTAAAAAAAGGAAAATAGTATTACGTAAATTACGTAAGAAAGCTATATTTATTTGGGGGTGCCTTACCCTATAGTTATAGGCTTTATGACCTCGGAGAAAACAAATAAGAATGATAATACTGCTGAAAACGGAAACTATATACATTTTCTGTGAGAAGAAGAACACAAGCAAATTGCTAAACCCTGCTTAGAAATTATCACCAAATATCTTCATAAATCCTTGAAATCACTCCGCTTATCGTGGCAGCGAGTTTTGCCTCTATCACTTTCAAACAGGAAGGTATAGGAATATAACTCTGTGTGATCTATGAAATTCAAGGTAACAAATGACGCTATTGCGCCTGAACATAAAAATGCAAATTTATGGATAGTAATTAAGCTGACCATCGTTAATCATGACGTACAAAAATGTCAATAAAAGAATGGGTCATCAATAAATTAACGACTTTTATGGACATTGAGGACCGTCTTTCTTATTTCCGTCTGAATGTTTAACTTTTGTCGGTGTCGGCTATATTTTTTTTGAAGAGGAGACGAGGTAAGTTTGATTTTACTGCATTTCTTTAATGTTACATCATTTCACTAGATTTAATAGGCTTCCTAATTATCGGCTGTTGCTTGATGTTGCTTGTATCATTTGTTTCAGCTACCTTTGTCAACGTGCCCCAATTAAATGCAAGTGTCTTTACTCCGCTTCGGGAAATCCGTCGTGTGAGCTACAGGAATGCAAAGTGATGTGCTTTGTTATCGTTTTTGGCTGGATTGTCTACCTGCATATTTTTCTAGTTCATTAGAGAACATATTTTGTTTTAAAAAGCCTTGTCTTGCTATCACCTATGGTTCATTATTACTTTCAACGCAAAGTCATTCTACCATTTTTGCTTTGGAAAACTATGTAGTAGCTTCAAAAATCAATGTACGTAAACTCTAATCTTACAGCAAGAAACCTCCAAAGGAAAATCTTGAACTCGCATGCGTTCAGTTATTTTTCTCGTATAAAGTTTGGTAGTGTACGTCACAAGAATGTTTCCTTGGAAATTTATAATCGCATCACGTTTCCCGTGTAGAAAGCGATCCCACGAATCTGACTAACCACTAACAAGTTTATCAGCTACAAGTGGAAGTTTAATAAGCACTAGCACCGTCACACGTTTTTGCAGCTACCGAACTCAATAGCTTCCTAAGTGACGATGAGTGCTGCAATCAACTTTGAAGTCCCACGAGTAGAATGTATCAACTTATCATCGGTCGAACAGCAAATGGTGACCGAGCTCACTGCCAGTAAATAATGTAGCAGATGCATAAATGCTATATCACTCATATCATGTGCAACAAATATGTGTGGTAAATCAAGTACAGGCTGAGCGCAATAACGGGTTTCCCTATTTTCTCACGACCCAAAGCAAGGTTAGGTAGTCTCATAGAAAGGTCCTAATGTACAGATTCACCTGAAGCTTCCTTTCATTGTTAACTTTACATAAGTTTTCCAATTGAATTTATTGTTGGTATGTAACGTGACATATCAAGGTTGAACAGTTTCCCACGAAGCAGTGAAAGGACTTGTTGCTCATCCACCTACTCTGATGATCTTTGGATGAATTCTACTGCATTCTATATCCCTGCTCAAACCAGCTTGAAGATTCATGCTCAATGAAAAATCTTCAAGACTTCAGTTTTTCCGTAGCCCTTCATCTGTCTTAACTATACAACTGACAATTGAGTGATGAATTTTAGCGATAATGAAACATTATTGTTTCCCCTGAAATGTCAAACATGCATAAAGGGACTCGATTGTTCACGAGCAAAGAAGAGCGTGTGACCGTACTACCGATGTTATCCCTCTTCCTTCTGTTTTGGCCTTTTCCACATAAATGAAGATATTGATGAAACATTCTTCTATGTACTGTGTTGCGTGACGCAAATCTGACAGTAATCCTTTTGTTTTATCATTGTAAGGCACACATTAATTGGCTGTCTACAAGTTTGTATACATTTGCATACATAGAGAAACTGTTCTGGTCACCATCAATAAATTTATAACTTAGCTCAATTTGTGACGTCGTGAATGACAGTTTTGAAGAATGACACTTTCATTATGCTCTGTATAGTAGAATGAACATGTGTATATGCTAGCCGTTCGTATTTCATATGTGTATAAAGAGATGACTAAATACAAAGTTTCTGCATCCCCAAACCCAGTACCGACACACTCAGCAAGTAATTAGGTGATTCAAAAAGTGTGTCAATAACCTTCAAACCAGCTCCAGGAAACATGGCCAAATCGCGCTACTTTACTACCAAATTGGCTACGGGTCGCCAATTGGCTACTGTGTATCACAGCAATTGGGCTATCGATTGGCCAACCGGGTTGCGGGTGGCATACTTTATCACCAAATTGGCTTACGTCGCCAATTGCGTACTCATCCATTGGCTACCATACCGGCTATTATCATCCCAAATTGGCTACTTTATCACCAAAATTGGCTACGTTGCCAATTGCTACTTTATCACATTGGGATGAATATTAACATTGCTAAAGCGTGTTTTGTTACACAAAATGTGCGTTGTTATCAGTTTTAAATCATTAATTCGTACTTTCTAAATTATCATACGTATGTAAGTGTGAAGAGTAAACCTTTTATTTCGAACCTTCCATGCTTGTGTGCGTAGTATTACCAGTTTTCAAATAGGCCAATTACGTTGATGACAGTCGCGCTATAATAGATGTGTTTGTGAGAAATGTTGTGAGGGCTGTGAACCGTCATAAAATTGCATATATACTAAAGCATTTAATTGCATAATAAGTTTCGGTTTCCCAGTTAAAATTCATTATTGTATAGAAAAATACAAATCTGGCAAAACCAAAAGACATAACACAACGTACAAGGTCGTAGGTAAACGCCAACTGATACGTTGCATTGTACATGATTGGCCGTTGTTTCAAACTAATCCTATTTTCAAGGTCAAATGGTAGCATAAAAGTAAGTCGGAATTTTCGCTTTAAAGCTCACTCTTCTTCCAGGTATTTCAGTTGATCCATGTTGCTTTCACTAAGCTGCTCATAATTCTCACGTGTTACGTACACATAGAAAATGGTGCTCGGCCTATCTGAAACAATTGGCCTTGAAGAGAATATCATGGTAAGCTTCCCAGACCCCGGCTTGCAAATATGTGTATGTAGTGTTGAATAGCCTGTGAGGCAATATCTTACAACCTTGCTGATTAAACACGAAAATTATAAATTATAGTATAATAATAATAAATAATTAGTAGACTAAAGTAAGCCACAGTGGGAAACGTAGCCACATTTGGTGATAAAGTAGGGCCCACAGAGGTGGATACGTAGCCCAAATTGGTGAATAAAAGTAGCCAAATTGGATACCGTAGCCAATTTGGTGATGAAAGTTAGCTCAAATCGGGCTCATGTTGAAATACATGGATAGGTATGTGTGCGAAACACATTAGCTTCCCAACAACTGACCATTTCACCCATCGGATTCCAGCACATCAAAAATTACACATAAATGCACATATGAGTACTCTATAAGTTGTGGGTAAATGTCAGTTTTTGAGTATGTGCTTCCAACAATACCCCTAATGCATGTATTTCCAACATAGCCAAATTTGGCTACTTTCAATCACCAAAGTTGGCTACGTATCCAATTTGGCTACTTTAACACCATATTTGGGCTACGTATGCCACTGGTGGCTACTTTAATCACCGAAGATGCTGGCTACGTTTTCCACTGTGCTACTTTATCTAGTAATTTATTATTATTATGTATATATCTTTAGAATCTTTGGTGTTTAATCCAGCAAGTTGGTGAAGATATTCGGCCTCACCAGGCTATCTCATTGACACCCCTACATACACATATTTGTAAAGGCGGTTATGGGAAGCTTACCATGATTATTCTTTCAAGCCAATTGTGTTCAGTGTATAGCCGAGCACATTTTTCCTATGTGTACGTAACACGGAGAATTATGAGCAGCTTAGTGAAAGCAACATGATCAACTGAATACTGGAAGAAGAGTGAGCTGTTAAGCGAATTCCCGACTCTTACTTTTATCCTACATTTGACCTTGAAGATAGGATTAGTTTTGAAACAACGGCCAAATCATCGCTACATGCAACGTATCAGATTGGCGTTTACGCTACGACACTTGTACGTTGTGTATGTCTTTTTGTTTTGGCCAGAATTTGTATTTTCATAATCAGCGAATAATGAATTTAAACTAAGAGGAACGCGAAACTTATTATGGCAATTAATGCTTTTAGTATATATGCAATTTATGACGTTCACAGCGCGTCACAAATTATAATGCGTAACTTATAACTCAACATAATCATTTATATTTTAACTGTGCGCTGCAATATAAGTGAGTGCGAGAGCTGAGCAAAGGAAAACGATGGATTAGAGACTTTAGTTTATTATTGAAAACTGGTAACTTGCACTAGCTAAGCCCACGCGAACCAGGCATCTGGTAGAGTGTGCCGAAATAAAGAGCCGCTTTTACCTTCACCTCTCGTATGACAACATAGGTGTTGATAAAATTGTTATTAGAATGTACTGAACTACTTCAATAAATAATATTATAAAAACTGAGAAGAGTAAGACAGCCATCTGTCCGAGTCAGATTCTGTACAAGTAAAATAAATAAACCACGATTTAGCTAGAAAAATAGTATACCTACATGATTACTAATCTAGCGATTCCACAATATAAAAAGCGATAAACAGTTATGCCAGCGAGATCTGTCGCATCAGCTACGACTTAATGTGTGTTGTGGAGTATAGAAGGCATAGCCAAGATCTGGCTCGATACATAAAGTGTAGTCCGAAATTTTAGAATGAGCTGCTCAGGACTAAAATATAGGTGGCTGTAATGAGTGACAACATACATATAGTTCGCAGATATATATTTTCTCGATTATATAGCTAGATATCGTTCTTGTTATAATAGATAAGGCTTCACCTCAAGAGATCCGCCAATCATGGTCAGCGACGTACATACAAATTTGGTATGAGCAATAGTTATGTCGCTATCAGACTCATTGGGACGTGTATAAATGCTGTTACGAGTATTTCTCGAGAGTAGATGAGAAGCTCAGCCATAATTAAGTGGTCACAATGTTTTTTCTAGCAGTGCATAGAAATGCCAAAGTATTTTAGTGAGAGACAACCACAATCCACTGTATTATGTTGACATTCAACAAAAATTATGTGACTTCCCTGAGTAGTGGTAGCTGCGGTATTGTGGAAGATGCAAGAGCTTGTGTGTATTTATAGGTCACACAACATGATCATAAAAACTGAATGTAACTCCTATGATTAAAATACGGACACAGCACCTAGCAATATAGCATCATTTTGATATCCACCACTATATGTCGCGCAAATAGTCAATATCACTCAACAGTGCCAATTTTCTCAAGTAAAAACTTCCCAAAGACGTGTGCGTTCTCAAATAGTCACACTATAACGATGTTTTTGATATTGTAATTTGACGTCGTTTAGTATTTATAAATTTTTAATTTAAGGAATAGATACTACTAGATACATAGTGCGCTTATTTCATCTCTTATATATGATTGAATTTGGCACGAGAATATGCTATTAATAAAACCATTGCTATTACGACACGAAACGGTCCGGATGGATTCAACTAGAATAGTTGTACGTTAATCACACAGATATAAAACATATACACACGAAGATTTTAGTTTGTGCAGACTCTGTGACCTCCACTTTTTGTCTCGAGAGGTACATGTACACTATAAAAACAATAAATTGATTTTCATCAATCTCTTCCATTCGTATGTAGGAAAATATAGGCTCTAGAAATACGAAGGTATTATAGGAGTAGTCATATCACTGACCTAGTGAGAGGCTTCATATCAGGCTTCTTCATTTTCGGAATAGAAACTTCAGAGAAAGATCTGGACTGATTCATCCTGTCAGTGTATGTGAACATTCTCAAGAGAAAATAATAATGTTTTAATTATCGCTAATACATATTATGGATCTCTATAAAAAGACAGTTTGAGTTATAAGTTTAAAGAGCAGAGTGGAAGGACGCTAACGGAAAACACTTTTGAAGTCATTGACACACAAATAATATTAGCATTATAACTTTTCGAACGATGAAGGTGTATCTCAGAGCACGCGGTAATGTGGGAGAGTCTATGGAATGGAGTCATAAATCGTAGATAGAGAGTTCTTAAGTAATGAAATCAGCATAATTTACTCTATGTGAACACTTAAAAGGATGTCAATTTCTAGGATGGCTTAAGTGTGGGACTCAAAACCAAATAGAAAACTAATAGTTTCTTGTCATTCACTCGCTGGCGTGCAACTGTTCACTGATATGCTCACGTTACATACCAACAAGGTACAGAGAGTCAATTGCGAAACATCTGTTTTGTGTCTGATTCTAACAGGCGGTGATTGACAAACAATGGAATTCACCATGAGAAAGATTTCAATTAGAGAAAACAACTAAATCTATCAATGGCATGCACCTATCTTGACATGATTAAGCGAGTATCCTAACGCCTTGCTTTGGGTCGTGTTGACATATAAATATCTAGGCAAAAGATACAGTTTGGGAACACGTGAATAGGGGCTGTTACCTTATAGATAAACACCCCACACATATTATGTGCATGAATAAATATTCTCGTTTAGGTGGAGTGAGGTAGAGGCCATAAATGGCATTAATGTGACTAAACGAAATTATTTTATGGACAGGACAATCGTGAGAGAGTGAGGCCCTCAGTGTGTCACCATGCATTTTAACTTTATTCAGAAAACTGAGCGAGTTAGGTGCAAATTGAAATCTAATGAAACAAAAGCATTATATCGCATCTCTTTGTTAGACGGTAACGCGGCCTTGTGGAGCCTCGATCCTCAATGATAAGTTGTAGATGGCGAGCAGCATCTCGAATATTCGCTCCAGGCGTTTATATAAGATTAAACTTATTCGAGTTCGGGTAAGCTGCAAAACACGTCGTGACGGTGCCTTAAGTGCTTTAATCACACCACATTCCACATTGTACACATAGGTATTAACACACTGTGTTATGGTTAGCTTAGTATTTGCGTAGAGTGTTAGTCGTGTGTCTATATTTTACATATGACTGAGCAAGGACGATGCTCTTGCGTATAATTAATTGACTTCTATATTGCTCTTTTTCTCTCATAATATGTAAATAATTTTCCTTTAGTGAGTGAACGTATCACCGTTATTCGGCCAAACCTCTCTTGTTAATTATGAGAGCGATAGATTATCAAGATCATTAACATGACACGAGATAATTGAAGCACCAGATGGTCACTACATGCTCAAAATGTGCATTTTCTGTCATATATTTGGAAGTGCGGTTTTTCTTAGCAATATAGTATATTGACGTAGTTTGTGAGAGAGAGTGTGTGCGAGGAAGACTTATGTGTGATCTTATATACTATGCTAGAGTGAGATGACCTTCGAAAAACAACTAGACCGCGTAACTTGTAAGAAGTGAGTAGAACACCCAAACGCGAACTACATAACTAACTGGGGGATTAGCAGCGTTTAACTAACGAATTGCCTATTAATTGTTATATTGAAAAAAAATTGGACGAAGTACAGTAGTTTTGCCCGCAAAGCGGTTGTCATTGAACTAAATCACTGATATATTGAGTCATTGAAATTAAAGTTCCAAGAGTTACCCATAATCATTGTATAATGGAAAAGACATAGTGAGGGTAGATATGTCTTAAAAACAAAAATATGTTCTCTAATGAAACTGAAAAATATGCAGGTAGACCAACCCCAGCCAAAAACGAATAACAAAGGCACTCACTTCTTGCATGTCCTGTAGCTCACACGAACGCGATTTCCGCTGGAAGCGAGTTAAAGGACACTTGCACTTAATTGGGGCACGTTTGAAAAATGTAGTGAAACAAAATGATACAAAGCAACATCACAGCAACAGCCGATAATTAGGAAGCCTATTAAATCCTAGTGAAAATGATGTAGCATGAAAGAAAGTAGTAAAATAAACGTAACTCGTCTCGCTCTTCACAAAAATAATATATGCCGACCACCCGACCATCAGTTAAACACTTAGACGGAAATCAGAAAGATGGTCATCAAAGCTCCCATAAAAGTCGTTAATTTATTGATGCACCCATATCGTTTTATTGACATTTTTGGTACGTCATGAGTTGAGCGGATGGTCTGCTTTTAATTACTATCCAAAATTTGCATTTTTATGATTCAGGCGCAATAGCGTCATTTGTTACCTTCAATTTCATAGATCATACAGAGTTATATTCCTATACCTTCCTGTTTGAAAGTGATACAGACAAAACTCGCTGCCACGATAAGCGGAGTAATTTCAAGGATTTATGAAGATATTGCTACCAATTTCTAATTAGTGTTTAGAAATTTGCTTGTGTTCTCATTTCCACATAAAATGTATATTATTTCAGTTCTCAGCAGTGTTATTATCCTCGTTTGTTTTCTCCGAGGTCATAAAGCCTATAACTATCGGGTAAGGCTTCTCCCAAATAATTATAGCTTTTTTACGTAATTTACGTAATACTATTTTTCCACTTTCTAGATTAAAGAACTTGACCAACAGAGGAATTCCAGACAGAAGTAATTACTCCCAGGTTAACCGTCTACGAAAATTTCATCGTTTTGCCAAACGCCTTACGGCTGCACTCTGAGGTTAGTGTTTTTATAAGATTTTGGAGTATGAATGAATTACTTGTTCAAATCAAGTCAGAAACAAAAAATAGAAGTGTTGTGGAACCCGAACATTTTGATGGGCAGATAGCAGAAGCAGCCCCAAAAAACTGGCAGAGCACTGCTTGAAGGCTGAAGAAGCAGCACGAGCTATTGGCTAGTCAGAACCTCTCAAAAAGTGAGGTGAAGCGCGTGCTACGTGGCTTTGTTTCTACTCCAATCAACTGAAAAAGCGTGACAGCTAAAATGGCAGGTTTTACCGTCATGGTACTGCCACAGATTGGACAGGAAGATTTCGTACGACTGGCTTATACCGCCAAAACCGTTGAAGAACGCTGGCCCCCGCTGGCTAGGAAAGGAGCAGACCGTGGTAGCGTGAGGGCAAAATTGGTAGGATGAGGAGAACACAATGTTGGCATTGTGGCTCACTTTCTACCCCGTGAACCGTTTTGACAACATGGAGCCAATTGAATATAGTCATGTAAGAATCAACCGAAACTTATTTTTAGAAAATAGATTATCTTTGCTGACATGCGGAACGTGCGGGGTGAACACATCAATCAGTTTGTTTCGTCCAGATATCACATGGATAAACTAATGAGCTGCAAAGGGGTAAAACGAGAACAATTGGACTGGGAACGTTCCTAAAGATGGAGGATCCTTACTTCTAGATAGCAAGTGAATAGTCCACTACACGCCATTCCTCTCAAGGATACGAAATGCCGCGTCAGTTATTTCACGGAGAATACGCACGTAACCGACTAACAATCCACCCGGTCCAAAGACAACCAAAACTTT
>LJIJ01006071.1:0-10286 GCA_001718145.1 Orchesella cincta
TAGCTCACTGCTTTCTACTTGCTTCCATAAACAAACCTTTTTCTCGTGTGTGTTGTACCCAATATTCAGTATCAATTGGTCTGCTTTGAAGAAAACCCACATCCAGAAATGTATTTGCAGTCATTTCCAATTGGTTTTTGATGGTTTTGGCAATATTTCTATATTCGTCTAGCATTGGATCCATGTGTTTGGAATGAAAGGCGTGTGTAGCCCAAGCACAATGCATTTCAAATTAGATTTTTTGCAGCTTTCTGCAAACTGAAGAATCAGTTCAGAAATCTCCAGCTACGACGGTTTGGTCTGAAGAATTTGATAGCAGCGTAGTCAAGAACCTTGCTCGCGTCATTGGCTGCAAATTTCTTCATGACAGTGTCCACCTGCTGCTTATCTGCTTTAATCACCAACATTTTTCCACGAGGAAGGTCGTCAATCAGTCGACTCTTCTGCAACCAACTTGAGGGCATCCTCAACACTCAGAATTCCTGCACAAACTGCGGCAAAACTCTCCAAGACTGTGTCCCAGCGCATAGTCAGCTTTCACTCCCCAACTTTCCCATAATTTCAAAAGTGCATACTCAACGCAGAAAATTGCGGTTTGGCTGTAAATCGTTCTGCTTACTTCAGTTAACTTGGCTTCAGACCACATTACTTGAGTGATGTCAATGTTGTAAGTTTCTTTAGAATTCTTTCACAATATTCAAAATGCATTCTGAATACTGGACTCGTTCGTATAGTTGCTTTGCCATTCCGGGGTATTGTGAGCCTTGACCTGTGAAAAGGAAACAGACTTTTCCAATATCTTGCGGCGAAGCTTCTCCACTAATAAACTTGTTTGTTGTTATGCTTTTGAGTGCGTCGGCATTCGATCCAGCTATTAAAACTGCTCTGTGGCTGAAATCGGCACGTCCAATGTTTGCTGTGTAGCTCAAATCTTGAAACTCGTTTTTTGATTCTGTGCTCAAATGTCTCTCGTAGTTATTTAGTAAACAGTTCAGAGCTTCGTCTCTTGGCACAATTTTCATGTGGAGTGGTCTTTCTTTTATGGGTATATTCATCACAGGATTTGCTGGAATATTTGTTGGCGGCTCTTCAATTATGACATGTGGTATCTGTTCCAGATGCCAAAAGAGCTGACACCAGCTATGCGGGCAATTCCTTGTTGCCTCTTCCATTCCACTGGTTCCAATGGAATCTTAGCAGGAACCGCTTCCAGGTCAATGGCAGGGTTCAAGGTTTCAAAGTTTCTGTGCTGTGGAATAATTTCATGATGCATGGCAAGCACCGTTTTCATAATGCCTGTTATTCCTGAGCAAGATTCTGTATGCCCCACATTCGTCTTCACTGAGCCAATCAGCAACGGTTCCTTTCGTTTTTCAGAATGATAAGCCTGTGCAATTGAAGCTATTTCCATTGGATCTCCAACAGCAGTTCCTGTTCCATGTTTTCTACGTAAGAAACCTGTTCTGGTGTTACATTCATCAGCAAGTGCCAATTTCATAGCTAAAGTCTCAGAGTGGATAGGTTGGTGTTCCCATGCTTTTGCAAGTCCTTCTTGAGATACACCAGAGCCTCTTATCAGCGCCCAAATTTTATCTCCATCTCGAACAGCATCGGAAAGCCTCTTCAAAACCAGAACTCCACATCCTTCAGCTCTCCCAAAACCATCTGCTTTCGCATCAAACGTTTTGCACAGTCCATCTGGAGAAAGGACCATGGGCATTGTGTTTCTATCAAACGGTCTTAGAATGAGATTAACTCCACAAGCTAATGCGAAATTAGTTTCTCTCAGCTGCAAACTTCTGCAAGCAAGATGAACGGCAACCATCGCTGCAGAACAGCCAGATTCAGTCGCAATACTCGGCCCAGTCATTCCCAACAAAAAGGAAATTCTCGCTGCCGCACCTCCAATCGAGTTTCCCATATTTTCGGAAAAAATCATCATCTCCAGAAAGAAGCAGTAATCTTTATATTCATTTGTCCAGGAACCTGTGAAAACCCCACCGTTTGTTCCCCTTAAATTTTGCGGATTCACAGCAGCATCCTCCAATGCTTCCCAAACTAGCTCGTGGAGAAGTCTTGTTTGTGGATCCAAGTATTCCATTTCCGCTGGACTAAATCCAAAAAATTTCGCATCAAATTCTTCAACAGGATACTGAAGAAAGCCAGCATTGACTTTAGAATAATCCGTTGGGTCTCCGGAAGTCAGCAGGTCACGTTTCCATCGAAAATCAGGTGGACTCCCTGTAGCATCCTTGCCTTCCAAAAGGAGTTGCCAAAATTCTTCCAGATTTTGCGTTTGGGTAGCGACAAGCCATTCCAACTATTACTATGGGTTCTTCTTAGTTCAATGATTGATTGTTTTTCTTTGTTGTCAGTAATGTTGTTCTGTTGACTTTTATCCATGTTGAGCATCGGGCAAACACTTTCTTCGTACAGCTGCATCCATTGCTTTAAAATTGCCTTCAAATAAATATTGGCTTTTATTGCTTCAAATTTTTATTAGAATTTTGTTCCGTGAAAGCCGGCGATGTAATACTCATAGCTTACCTTTTCAAGTAACCCAAATTCATCAACGTCCACATCAAAAGAAATTCCAGACATGTTAACAATTGAAATATCCTCGTCGTTTGAACTGTTTATAAATAAAAACTTTTTGGTATCCCATTCATTTTTTTAGACCATAAATATATTTTTGTAAATAACTCACTCTAAAACAAATGCTTTGTTTTGGGGTAATATAAAACGATTATATTTTTGAGACATAAGCACAGCAGAGTTGTCCTCTCCTTCTCCACATGCCGTGTTCCGGCTTTTTAAATAAGTTCCTAGTTCTGAAACACAATTGATGAAAAGTCCAAAAAGTTAAGCAATGATGATGATTAAATTCATTTTGAGGAAACTTACCTGTTCCGTTTCTTTGTCGGAGATCTGCCATAAGAATATTGAAATTTGGCAAGGAAGGTTTCACAATGAAAATGTCCAATTCTGTGTTTTCAATCCCAACAAATCCACTATGGGGTAATTCGTACAAATCAAATAGCTCGTCGCAGTTTTTAATAGTCTACGAAAATTAAGCAAAGCACATTAAATCAACTTGTATTTTTATTGGAAATTCGGGCTGAAAATTATGTTACATAAACTTACCATCATTGTTGGGGAGAGAAAAACACATTTTTCAAAAGGTTTGAGACTGAGAGCAAACACTTTGACGAAGTCTTTCTCTTTAAGTCCAGCTGAATTACGTTCTTCCTGGAGCTCAAAGAAAAAGTCAAAACCATGATGAAGGGATTCCTTGAGCTGGGGGGATAACTTTTCAGAAACTATCACTCCAACTTTTCTAGTTGTCAGCACTCTTCTCAACGAAAAGCAAATGGTAAGCGCTTTGGGAACGTCGACGTCAGTCAAAGCATAAGTTAGCCAAAGTTGACTCGAAAATTTTTCACCTCCTTCCATGATCAATCAGCGTTAATTTTCTGATAAAATGGAAAACGGGATTGTGTAAAATAAAGTTTGAAATAACTTGTTTTTGCAGGTACACGAGAAAATATGTTGTAAACTTCAAGCCGACTGGCAAGACTATAAGCAATTTACAATTTTCAGTCACTTATAAACAAACACGAAAACACACGTCAGGCAATTTCATTTAATATTGTTGGCCTTTCGCAACCAAGCTTCTACACGTGCAGATGTAGGAAATATCACAAAAATGCTTAAAATTGAAGGTTAATGCGTTTAATTTCTTCATTTTGACGTCGACATTCAAATTGCCAAATTTGAGTCATTTTTACCAGTTATAAATGTACCTTGACGGTACATATTTAAGAAGACTTTGGGCTTGTCGTCTGGTCGTCTGTCTGTCAACACGATACTTTCGAACCGTTTGACATTTTTAAAATTCCTGTTTCACCAGTCGATAAGATAGTCAAAGCGGGATGAGCTTCGAAGATGGGTTATTCTGCGCGTCACGGAACAGTCAAAATGATAAGCGCAACTAAATTGATAAGCGTCACATTATAGGTTTTGATACATCATTCGAAAGGTATTGCTCTACTGATGATGAATATGCATTCGCAAATTCAAATCAGAACTCCGAACAGGGTCAAAGGTCACGATTAATTTCGAATGACCATTATAGGCTCAATACCATTAGAAAGCTACTGTAGTGCTGATGATGATTATGTAGTGCAAATTGAAGTCGGAACTTTCGAACACAGGTCAAAGGTCA
Organism: Orchesella cincta; assembly: GCA_001718145.1. Lineage (NCBI taxonomy): Eukaryota > Metazoa > Arthropoda > Collembola > Entomobryomorpha > Orchesellidae > Orchesella > Orchesella cincta. Next base: position 4,226 of record LJIJ01006071.1, read on the forward strand.
TGCAGTTTTAAATGACGCACTTAATGTGTGATATATCATTCGAAAGCTAGTCCATTGAGGATTTCACTTAGACACGTTTTTTAAGCCGCAATTTACATCCGCTAAAGGTACATCGCTACATCTCGGATTGTCGGGTTTATTTCATACGAAAAGTTAAAATTTGTAAACAATTCTATCCACGTTTTATTCCTCTTGGCGTGTGGCTGGCTAGATTACAGTACCGTAACCAGAAATGTGTGGCCTATAGCATGAACAGAGAGTGGCTGTTGAACGTCATAGTACTACGACCAAAGTACTTTGAAACATGTAATTACAATTATAAGAAAAATGTTGTTATTATTGTATGATCTATTAAAAAATACATTAAAATTCAAGGAGCAAACGAATTTCAAATATGGGAGGTCGCGAGGTGTCGCGACCGTGTAGTTACGGCACTGGGCTAGAAGGAAGTAAATTAAGAAAACATTTTCATTTCAATAAAAGGATTCATCAGGAAGTCTTTGCTACTCCACTTGCTCAATTATTATTATTTCTCAATGAAATTTACATGCTACGCGCCGCTAGATATCTGCCAACCACCATTATTTATTTTCCGGCTTTGCAGACAATAATTTTTTTATACACATATGTAGCAACAGTAAGACTATAAAACTTTTAGATTTACAAGAATTTTTTTCAAAACTTCTAAGAAATTAAATTACAAATTCTTATTAAAACTGTGGCTGTAACTTTGTTTTATTATATCTGAGCCTACTTCCCCAATCATTATCGTTGGAGCGATCGTGTTAGCGCTAAAAATTCCAAACATCATATGAATAATACTCATTTAAAATTAATTCATCGCATAAATATTAATTTTAAAAACGTTTAGCATACTTAGTTATTTCAGGCATTACCGATGCATCAATCACCCTAAGTCCCTTAGTTCCAATCACTCTGTATTAAAATATTACTTTCAAACATAATTTAGACCAAATTTTTAGTTGACAATTTTGACTATCAGTTCATATCCCTCAATCATATCCTGCATGTCTTGGTTTTCCTCGTCAGAATAGTATTTTGGATTTATAATGGGCTTTGAAAACGGATTGCTGTTTGCAACTCAACACCAACACAAGACTGCGGAAAATGTACTACTATGGAGAGTAATTTAAATATCAGGAATCAAAATCCTTCTTACCTTCTCACATTTTCTTCTGGCAATCTAGATGTGCATACTTTTCATTTGCATATTACAAAATTGTATGAAGTACAAGGTGGTAGTAGCAACTCCCGTTATGCATTTGTTGTGTTCTGAATACGCAAATGTTTCTCAAAGAGATTAGTGACCGTCTTCACCACTGCATGATTCTTTGCAGCAAAACCGTTTTCAGAATCTGAGAAATTGATGAACCATAATATGTCAAGTTTTACTAGTTGAAATGACTCATACATTGAAAGCATTGTGTGCAGGAATGTTTTAGTAACTGTATTAGTTGGTCTAGTGTCTATTGAAGATTTTTTTAGAGTGTTTTCATGATATTGTGAACACGGATTTTAACAAATTGAATGTAAATTCCAAATAAAGGTGAATCGTATTATAGTAACAGTATTTTGTTATCTGATAATTGCGCGTCTTCATTTATTTTGCGATAAAAATTATAATATTTGCGATGCGATTTGTAATAAATAAAAATATGTTAACAACTAGTAACCCGACATGGTCTCAAGATATCTATTCAAATTTACATTGGTTGTGGTTATTGAAGGACTATTCAAAATCTTGAGTAACGCCAGTTCAACTGCAATCTGAGCTGCCGTATTGACTTGAACACGCGATGACCCGCGATTCCTTTTATACAACGCTTTCCTTCTGGACGCCCTCAGACCACTTCTTCGTTGATTTATCACAATTGGTAGCATCTGCACAAATCAAATAAATATTCACATTTCATTTCAAAATCAATCAGCTTACTCGTGATTTGGATGGTAAATTTAATTAGCTCACCGTTGACAGCAATTCAACTGCCTTTTGTTGCGACTCTAGTCGTTTAGTCATCATAAGAAAGTATGCATTCAGCAAAAACTCTTTGTTGGTAGTCTCCTCAAACTGCTCCAGTATTCTTTGCCACTGATCCTGTAAATAATTAAATAAGATGTTTCATAATTAGCAAATTTTGATGCTTCGATTGTTTCACGATTTTAATTATGAAAATTCACTTTAAAGTTACGGTTTACTTACCAGTGACTCTGAGGGAAATGGATGCATTGAGACGGCTGAATATTGCTTGTTCACTTGCAGTGATAGCTTCTCCGGGACAAATTTTTTGGGTGTTCCAGGAAATTTTCCAGCACATGCACCCATCTTGCACTACGTTTGAACTGATTTTAATGTGTGACAGAAATATTCTACGCAATTATCTTGCTGCTTATATTAGTTGCAGTGTGCCCCAAACTCTTGGTTTAGTAAAAAACTTTTTAGAAGTATCGATTGTAGTGGTTGCTGTGAAATGAAAGAATGAGGAACTCTCTCAGTTTTCCTCTGTTTTATAGGAGTTTACGACGCAAGAAGAATGAATTGGAAAAAAAGGAATGTCTCCCAATTATGAGTCATTTTGTCATGTACAGTTTAAGTGTGAGCTTAAACTTCATGAACCCTTTCGAAAGGGTACGTACACCTAAAATCTAAATGTCAAAATAAGATATTTTTGATGGGATTATTCTTCCCTGAAGGATTCCAAAAATCTACTTGGATTGGAAGTGTCTGTTTGCATACATTTCTTTGTAAATTGCCGCATATCTTCGATGACCATATTTTGGACTGTAAAACCAGAACCATGGGACTACTGCTGCAATCCCAAGTAACAATCCATCATTGAATTTACGCAATATCCATGCAGCAAGTGTGGAATTTGTGTGTCAGTTATTTTTCTGTGGACACTCTCCGTTGAAAATTTGTAGTTTCAACCCTTTAAAGCAACCATATTTCAACATGTTGAAGTGACCATAAAACAACGCTACATCAACGCAATCCTGCCGTGTGCTATATAGGTTGCGAAGGCGTGGGCTTACCACCGTTAGAGCAACGTTGATTCAACGTAAAAACTTCATGGAAACCTTGCACGTGGAAACTACATAGATCCATGCATATATTCCAGCTTTACTGTTCAATGATAGGCACATTGGCGGGAGAAATGTAAGCAAGTCATCTTTGCATTTGATCTGACATTACATTTCGTTTCATTACACGTATACATTTCTTCAATAGAGAGAAGAGTTGACAGTTTCTGTTGTACTTATGGGTTAGTTAGTTTACACCGAATAGTGTTACTTACTGCTTACTACATTACTAACTATTGTGAAAAAGCCACACATGTCCTTATTAAAAGTACAGCTGTCTCCAAGAAATCCTGGAAAGTCTTCCCGTGTTGTGATTTTCAATTTTGTGGTAAGTTTTTATCTTTTATCTTACTAATCAATTCAAATTGTTGTTAACCATGAATATAAAATCTTTAATATTAATGTAGAAACGTTTGAGGAGGAAACTGCAGACTGACGATGAAGCACAGTATCGACCATTTTGGTAAGTTAATTATGTCTACGTTTTACTGTTATTTCGACTTTATCATCTGATTAACATATTATGCTCATTTTGTTATAATTTTAGATTAATCCCTGATCGATGCCATTCATCTTGTGGTCCCTGACGTGGATGCATGTCACAGCGCGATGTAGTTTGTAGATCATCCCAGAGATATTCATGTATTCGCACTCGTGTATTAAATGATTATTTTGTAAATAATAAATTATTATAACTATTGTTAGCATGATGTATTCTATCGTTGATTTTGCATAGAAATACAATCATATTGCATCGTAAACATCAATACAAAAACAACACCTTCATGACAGAAAAACAACATTGATACCACAAAAATTGCAACACCGATTCCACAGTGGATTCCATGTAAAATCCACATGTGGAATACACCGCGAATAGGCGGACAGTATTCAGCGTTGTTTCCACAGTGTACTGCTTGCGTTGTTTCAACGTAATTTCAATGATCGATTGTTACTTGGGATAATACCCCTGTTTGAACAATGAAAAGACATATTTGTCTAAAATAAAAAGATATGGTCTTTCTCTTCGCAAGTAAAACACCCCGAGTTTTTCTTGATCCTAGTTCTTTAATCCTTGGGATTAAATCAAACATAAAAGTTACAATATTACTCATACTGAGGAAAAACTCATGTCCGAGATTTTCCTCACAATACGGAAATAGTATCTGAAGAAATTATAAGTAAAAGAAACTGCCTCTCTCATTCTTTCTCATAATATTTCACAAAAAAGTAAACGTACGCGTATAAAATCACTATTTTAAGATTATTTAAATATAAACAACGTTATTTTTCTACAAAAATATTTTTGAAGTTATTGCGAATTTAAAGCAACTAGCCTTCAATCAAACTACATAAAATTAAAGTTTTTCTTTAAAATGGCCGAATGTAATTTAATCATCATAAATGTGTGAAGACCGTTCTGTACCAAAAAAAATCATTTTCCCTAATGATTTTCGGAAACCATTTCTACTCTTTTCGGAGCTTGAGATTTTTGAAAGTGAAGAATTTGAAAGTATATTTTAATGTAAGTCCATAAATGTTATTTTTTACAATAATACCTACAGGTGTCTCAGCTAGAACGTGTTTTACATTAATGCTCCTTCAACAGACAAGAGGAGAAAATTAAATACTCGATGAGTATTTTACATACAAGGTCATCAAAATACAAACCATTTTATTTAGTGGTTATCATTTATGCTAAACAAAATTCGACATAATCAATGTAACAAACCTTCTACTCAGGCTTAATTCACACATAACGCTACAACTTAAATACAAAAATTTTAATTAATGGTTTCAAATGAAATAAAGAGGAATACGCAATGTGTCGACAACATAAAAATGAATTGCAATCACACTCATATGTATATGACTTCGTTCTAGAATCAGTGGAAATTCAAGGGTAGAAATATTCTTTATGAAGTTTGCTTGTGTTCTTTAAGGATTACGAAAAAGGTTTGGGTACAACACCACACCTTTGAATGCAACTGTTTATTTCTTAAAGAACTTTTTTGCTTTGTTTAGTTTGATAAAATGACGTATACTTTAATTATAATGACAAGTTGGTGGGATTTCATCAGAGTTTTTGACAAAATACCAAAATAATGAAAACTGTCATACCCTTTGGAATTGGTTATACTCGGATGCTTTCTTTTGTACATACTTGTTATTGGGGAATTGTGAGACATTCCAGTTTGCTCATGCGATTACGATGCAAATACTATTATGCAAATGAATTGTTTATCTATTCATAATTTAGTTATAATTAATAGGCTTAATTTTAATTAACATGTTATTTAAAATTGAATTACAGCTAATATATAATCATATATTGAATCAGCGAATTCTTCAAAATGCGAATTTTTTGTTGAAGGACTATTTAAAATCTTGAGTAACGATAGCTCAACTGCAATCCTTGCTGCCGTGTGGAGCTGAACGTGTGGTAAGTTTTTGCTCGTTCTAAACATTGCTCTGCTTCTTGATGGTTTTCTGCCGCTTCGTCGTTGATTTATCACAATTGGCAGTATCTATAATTAAAAAAAGATCAAGTTCACTTGCAATTCATTGAACATACTCGAATGCATTTTAAAGCACTTTGATCTCACTCACCAGGGACAACAGCTCCTCCGCATTTAGCATAGATTCTAGTCTCTCAGTTAGTAAAAGAAAATATGCGTTCATCAGAAACTCTCTCTGTGATGCTTCTTCGAACTGACCAACATTCTTTGCCATTGATGCTATAATTTTAAACAAAATTTAATGATAAATTAGCAATTAGAAAATATGAGGGGAGTTATTCACAAAAAAACCGTTGTTGCTCTCACCATCGACTCTGGAGTAAATGGATCGTGTAGTCTGGCTGACAAAGGGTTCGTATTTACCCGTGATAACTTATTCTTCTCCAATGCAAATTTGTTTGGTGGTCTATAAACCTTTCCAGTACAGCCACCCATGTTGTGCA
>LJIJ01006072.1:0-10285 GCA_001718145.1 Orchesella cincta
GGAATGAAACCAAAAACTATTTTTGACTGATAGCAAGTTTCTTTACTTCCTCTGGTAGTCAAAATGCTTTGAAATGAAATGTATTCAAGTCAAACGGATGTGGCTAGAAATCATACTTTTTATCCATAAAATATGTTTAATCTCATCCTTCTACATAGCCATAACGTCAGTAATACAACGGCATATTATGATGATGAACAAAGACTGAAAGAAAACTTAACGTGGTTAATTAGGCGAAGAGCCAAAGACAGTGATGATATGAATATGACACGCATTTTTATAAATTGAATGAAGACGGGAGAATATATCCGCACCGCTGCTGGCTTTCCTGAAAGTTTTGTTGTTGATGTACGTGGAATGGGCAGCGGTTTAAATGACGGATTGTGTCAAGTTGAGGTTTGATGGTTAATATTGCATGTTGTGCATTATATCATGCTATATTGTAATGTTTGGATTGCCCAGATACGGGAACCCACACTAAAATTGTTAAAGTTTTTTGGTCAAAGGACCAAAAATTTTATTGCATTTCTGGACGAATCTCATCAGGACTGAATCCAAAACGCAACTTTGTGAAAAATAATTTTTTTTTGAAATTTTTCCTAAGTCCATAAATATTTTTTGTGTTTCTAAGAATTTTTCTGTTTTTTTAGGTTTGGGATTTACGTCTTGTTATGTATACATAATCCCTAAATCGAATAACGCCTAACCAATGTCAACGCCGTAACGATACCCCGGCCAATTTCTGAAATAAATTACGAAAACGCTTTGGCGTGAAAAATTCACGAACTTTGTGAATTTAGTATTTTTAGAATGCAGGATGTTCTGAAGCTCGAGTTCTGCTAAAAAAATTTGGTCAACTGAGAAAAACTTGGAAAAATTTCGAAATCTTAGTTTTCGAAAAAAGTAAGTGAAAGGACGATAGAGAAATGTTCTGAAAGCGTCGCAGAAATCGGAATAAAGATTTTTTTGCGTCCTGGTTACAAAGAAACAGAAATTTTAGTGGGGTTCCTTATCTGCCATCCACCATTTATGAGTTTAGGTTTTCATGTCAGAGAAGCAGTTCTTCTGACTTGGCTTCTGACCTGCATGTTGAACTCTGAAACATGTTTATGGTGTATGGATTACGTATGTGTGCTTAAGTCAAATGGTTATGATCGATACCCTAACTGGGGATAATTGAGAAGAACATTCAAAAATGTATTATAGTAGATTAATGCTGTGCCCAAAACCAACTGAATCTATCCAATTATTCCGAATAAGAGAATACTCTATTATTCATATCATGTGATAAGCAATCAAGAATAATATGGGCATATTGACAGAAGAAGAGCAGGCACAGTTAAGTGTATTATTGGTTCGTTTCTGTGTGGTTGTAAAGATAAAAATGCAATATCACACATTGGATATAAAACATGGTGTAACAATGGTATGCAGAATTCTAAGGCATTGTGTACGAGTGGTCAGTTATTTTTGCTATTAATATTGCTATATCATGTCAAATTATCCTATGTCATCATATATCTATACATGAGAATTTTAATCGGTGCTCTTGGATGATGACAAATGGCGCCAAACAGAGCCAAATCATTAATTCATTTTGTAATGTGTATTTAACCGTTCGTCCTGCTATCAGATATAGCTATTGCCTGATCTCCCCGCTATGAATTGAGCTTCATTATTATAATTGATTGGCGAATCGACATTTTAGTTGGTAGTAGTATTCACCTTTCAGTCTATGAAACCCGCATACTATGACCTCAATGTATCGCACGCGTAAGCCTTTCACAGGTAAAAAAATTTGGTTAAAATATAGGTATGGAGGTTGTGCAATGCTGTTTAGTTTCGAAAATGTTCGCGCTACGATGTCAATTTTGATTTTTTACAGTGTGTCTTGAAGATGTGAAGTCTTTCGATGGCTATGGCATCTTACGTTGTTTTATGATCGCACCCACACAGGCGTGAAATTATGATTACTCGTATTGCGGAAAAGTCAGTTGCATGGCAAATTTGCCCAGTTTTAATTTCATGACTAAATGCTGCAACTGATAGTTTCTTCCACACTAAAGTGGAGGTCAGATGCACTTTTGTTGCGAAATGACGTTGAGGAAGTAAACTAAGGGCGCTCTTAAAAAGAAGTCTGAATGGACAGTTCTGGTAAATTTAATTTGCTTTCTTAATGCTCTAAACTAGGCAGCTGCCTATAAAGTATATAAAACATTGCCAAAGATCATTGCACTATTTATATATGCACATAAAGCACAAAGCATTTGAGCTGCAAATTATAACAAGGATACAAACATACTTGAAATGCTGAAAGCGGCTTGAGGCAGAAAAGTTAGATAGGTAATGGTAATATGGAGGGATTTTAGTTGCTTTGTGAGAAAGTGGCATAATACAGGCAGCTGATAGTATAAGAATGTGGAAGCACATACCCATATCAGGCGAATCGCTTTCCAACTCAGGTAAATGCATCAGCACTCTTCATCGGCAAGATAGAATACAAGCTAAGAATTTTGCTGCCGTTCAATCGGTTCTCAGGTACGTCCGCACTTCCTGGTATATAGACCACCGAGCGAGCATCAGACTTCATACTCAACAACTCATTCATTTCATCATTTTCTTTTTGAGAAAAACCAAACCAAAGTCTCATAATGACTGGTCGTGGTAAAGGAGGAAAGGTCTGAAAGGGGGTGCCAAGCGTCACAGGAAAGTGTTGCGTGATAACATCCAAGGTATCACCAAGCCCGCCATCCGTCGTCTCGCTCGTCGTCGTGGTGGAGTCAAAGCGTATTTCTGGACTCATTTACGAGGAGACTCGAGGAGTTCTCAAAGTATTTCTGGAGAACGTGATCAGGGACGCTGTGACCTACACTGAGCACGCCAAGAGGAAGACGTCACTGCATGGACGTTTGTCTATGCTCTCAAGCGACAAGGCAGACTCTCTACGGATTCGAGGTTAAACAACCGAAAATAGTCGCGAGCAAACTAAACGCGGCAGACGCTCTTTTAAGAGCACCCACTTTTTACTAAAGAGCAAATTGTGTGAATCTAGAAATCATACCATAGACTGATAACTAAACGAGATGGAGAACGAAATTGGGAATTATTTTAAAATATCTATAAAATACACATTAAAATGGGTTATATACTATCTCCGATATATAGTATAAGAATTTATCTCTGCAAAGCTAGCAAACATTTACTGTTAATAAACTATTTTATTGTATGGCCAAAAATTTACATGCATACTTCCGCTCAACGAATCATGACGCTTTATATAAAATTGAATAAAGTCGGCATACCATTAAAAGTAGGTAACCATATAAGAAACCCGGCTGTATGTATATCATTTAGATTATTCAGTCATATTACACATTACCACATACACTCGCACATCTGAAGCAAACTCTAGAACCTTACGTGATGAAGCATATTAATTACATTGATAGAAAAGTTCATCTTTATAGATGTTACACGTATTTACCGGCATGAACTCAAGTAGCAGATAAGTATTTTTATGTAAACATCAGCACATAGATGTGGTTGAACGCAGAGTTTGAGAATATATGCAATGACAGCTTGGGTTTGAGTTGAGGCGAGCGATTCAGTATTCAATGCAGTGAGATCTTTGTATGCTCAATTGCCAGCCGTTGTAAGCGCCGTGCGCGTCGCACTTTCCGATCTTTTTCTCGGTGGTGGTATAAATCCTATACGACCCTTCTATCTGTATTCATCTTCGAGTTAAACCTTTTTCAGTCGAATATCTCTCGCAAACCAACAACCTCGTTCACATGGCCGACACCGAAGCACCTGAAACTACCCGCTACTGCCGGCTCCAGTAGGCAGCAACACCCCAAAAAGGAAAGGCAGCAGCTAAACCAAAAGCTGCAGCCAAACCAAGGGCTGAGAAAAAGCTCGCCGCTCATCCATCCTCGCAACGCGATGGTTATTGAAGCATCACCAAGCTGAGTGAGAGGGAGGCTCTTCCCTCCAAGCGATCAAGAAGTACATCGCTGACGTCCACAAAGTTGATGTGGAGAAGCAAGGAACTTTCATCAGAAAGCTCTGAAGAAGGCAGTTGAGTCTGGAAAGCTCACTCAACCCAAGGGAAAGGGAGCAGCTGGTTCATTAAGCGGCAGTCAAGCAAACCAGAAAAGAAGGCTGCTGGTGAGAAGAAACCAAAAGCCAAGAAACCAAAGCTGCTGGGTTCTCCAAGAAGGCTGCCAAGCAAGCCGCTGCCAAGAAAGTCGCAGCCACTCCAAAATGCAGCTTCACCAAACCCAAGAAGCCAAGGCACCAAAGCCGCTGCTAAAACGCAAGCTTGCAAAAGCCCCAAGAAAGGCAGCAGCTCCCAAACCAGGGCCTCCTGCAGCCCAGCACCAAAACCAGCGGCTTGCCAAGAATGCTCCAGCCTAAGCCAAGACTCCAAAGAAGGCTAAAGCACCCAAGACCATGAAATGCCAAGAGCCCAGCCAAGCCCAAGACTCCAGCTCCAAAGAGGCTTTGCTCCAAAGGCAAGGAAGTAAATGATTCGGAATTCCAACAATTGACTCACAATTTAACCAATGGCCTTCTAAGGGCCACCAAAATTTCCATAGAGCGAGTTAATTATTCAAAGAATATGTAATGATGTTTTATGGGAGATGCTACGAAAAGACATGCAATTATTTAGAAGTCAAGAGTTGGGGTAATGAGAAACAACCTATAAATGAGCATTTTACATGAGAAATAGCCAGTTGAGTCGATTGCAGCTATAAACCAAATGCTTTCTATTTGCCCCAAATAAACTTTTGATATAGTTTACTTAGGTTTTCAATGCTCATAAATTTCATGGTCATATTCAACTACGTATGCAGTTTGCAAGCTCAGTGTTTGCATGATGAACATTAAAACGCTTCGTTTGGTTCATTAACGCACGATAAGTTAGGGAAAACGTGGATATCTGCTTTGTTATTATTCTGTATACAAGTGCGGACGTACCTGATGAGTGTGAAGCGGCTGTGCATGTATTTATACGTGGATTTTTCGGCTCAACTCAAATACAGCTGCATATAAAAATTCAACTCAGCTTTTCCCTCCAAACACAATTGATGATGCCAGAAAAAACATATTTATGAAGATATGAAGTTAATTAGAAAGCGAGTTATTTTCATAGACAGTTCCCACAAATTTAGGAACTTTTCTGCTTTAAACCAATGCCAGCATCTAACATTATGACGTTTGCATAAAAGTGGCGCCTAAATAACTTGGAAGTCGTGTAAATAACAAAACTTTTCAGGGAAATATTTGTTCAATGAGTGAATGACAATGAAATGTGGTATGAGAACTTGATAAATCATTCACAACAAAGCTTTGGTGTTTTTGAAGTACAAAAGTGCATTATTATGTGTAGATTTTATTTGTAACGTAGAAGAAAATAGTTTTGCTCTTAGAAGTTGTGGTGGCTCTTAAAAGAGCCGTTGGGTTTAGATTGATGTGTTGTGGTTTTTGATATTTTAACTCCGAATCCGTAGAGAGTTCTGCCCTGTCGCTTGGAGCATAGACAACGTCCATGGCAGTGACGGTCTCCTCTTGGCGTGCTCGTGTAGGTCACAGCGCGTCCCTGATCACGTTCTCAAGAAATACTTTGAGAACTCCACGAGTCTCCTCGTAAATGAGTCCAGAAATACGCTTAACTCCACCACGACGAGCTAAACGACGGATGGCGGTTTTGGTGATACTTGGATGTTATCACGCAACACTTTCCTGTGACGCTTGGCACCCCCTTTCCAAGACCTTTCTCCTTTACCACGACCAGTCATATTGAGACTTTGGGTTGAGCTTTACTCGAGTAGAGAAAATGATGAAATGAGTGAGTTGATGAGAATGAACTTCTGATGGGATTGCAGTAGGTCTATATACCAGAGTGCGGACGTACCTGAGAACCGTGAACGGCAGAAATGCTTAGCTTGCATGAAGGGCTGCTGATGTTACTTCGTTAGTGCGGACGTACCTGATAAGTCTGAGCTGCTTTATAAGCAACGTTTTATGTATCAAACATTTCTTTCGCGTTGAGTTGAGTTTGACGTATTCAGAGTGTGTATTCATCCATAACACAAAGCAAGCTTTTCTCTAAAATATTAGGAGGGTTGATGTGATCCCATATTACCCTTTTAACGAAAGCAGCCTGATATTCTGTCCTTTATTAAATATATATAGCAAAACAATAGCTCAAACCGCTCAAAAGAATTAGGTATTATTTATCCTTCTGGGATGCGTTTTTTGGAGTTTACTGGCACCAACCACCTTTCAAAATATATTGTATAAACGGCGGTACGACTTTATGCTTTTTTGGGTATTCTATTTCTATCGTATTCTAGGAATGGGGAATAAACTGAAACACTTACGGTTAAAAAATTTAATATAAGTTTTGAGTGTACATTCAGGATGAAAATAATAATTTATTATAAATTCTAAAGTAAATTGGCAGCATGAAAGTTTCACAATCAAATGTTACGCTACGTTTATGTCAAGGTGTAACAGCATTATAATTTCGTATGAATGTTTATATAAATTACAGGGAACGTAGGTTCATCATCATGATCATCATTGTGCATTTAGTGGAACGCTTACGGTAGAATTGCTATCACTTGCGATGAGTTTTATGTGAATAAAGACCATTAAATAACGAGTTTCTGTCAATTTTAGTTGAAATGTTTGGAGCATTTTCATACCTATAAACTTCATACTTATCATCTTTCGCCATGGCTATGGTATTCTCGCATAAATGCATTATTTTGGAGTACATATTTTTATCTCAGCTACATTTTACAATATGCATTCGGTGCAGTTTATGAGTATCAGGTTAGAAAACAGATGAATAACGAAATTTATCAAAAGTGTGACCCGTATACTATATTAAGCCGATTATGCAATTTCCGTAGTAAATAAGTTTGACTTTTGTTTGTTAGTGATAATGTAGGCTCTTCAAAATATTTTTTGGCCTTTAAAAGGCCGTTGGGTAAAGATTGATGTTGAGATCAATTTAGGCAGATTTCTTTTCGTTTTCTTGGGGAGGAGGACAGCCTGGATGTTGGCAACAACACACCTTGAGCAATGGTCACACCGGACAACAACTTGTTCAACTCTTCATCGTTACGGATGGCGAGTTGCAGATGACGGGGAATGATACGCGTCTTCTTGTTGTCACGAGCAGCGTTACCGGCCAACTCGAGAACTCAGCGGCCAAGTACTCCATAACGGCAGCGAGGTAGACTGGAGCTCCAGCTCCAACTCGCTCAGCGTAATTTCCCTTTCTGAGGAGACGATGGATACGACCCACGGGAACTGGAGTCCTGCACGGCTGGAACGGGACTTTGCCTTTCCCTTGACTTTTCCTCCTTTACCACGGCCAGACATGATGAGAGTAGGGTTTGAGTAGAATTAGTTAAAACGAGAGAATGTTCACACTTTGGTGAGCTGAGCTTGAATGGTAAAAAGTACGTAGGTGAGCTTGTTTATATACCACCAGGATGGGTTGAAACTTGAGTTGAAATTTTTACCACAGGCTTTTCCCCAACATGCATGAGCATTTTCTCACATCCACAGCTCTAAAACGAGTATGACTTCGGACTCCTTTTTTCCACATTCTGCAGCTGCTCGAAATGTATGAAAGGGGTTTCTTAGCGGGATTCTGTGTTGGGAACTTGTGAACCACTGTTTGATGCACAAGAGTTTTTCCTTTGTACCAAACTACGTTCACCACTTCTAGCCAGCTGCACATCTTAACAAGATTCAACTCAACTAGCCGGTTTATAAACTGCATTTTCCCCTACCATCCTCATTCCAAATTTTTCGTTTGAACTGTCAACATCAAACCTTTCCTTACCAAACCTTCGAAATGGCTCGTACCAAGCAAACTGCGCGTAAATCTACTGGAGGTAAAGCTCCACGTAAACAACTGGCTACCAAGGCTGCTCGTAAGAGTGCCCCAGCCACCGGAGAGTCAAGAGCCCCATCGTTACCGTCCCGGTACCGTTGCCTCCGAGAAATCCGTCGTTACCAGAAGAGCACTGAGCTCCTCATCCGCAAGCTCCCATTCCAACGTCTTGTTCGTGAAATCGCTCAAGATTTCAAGACCGACTTGCGTTTCCAGAGCTCAGCAGTTATGGCACTCCAAGAAGCTTCTGAAGCTTACTTGGTCGGACTCTTTGAAGACACCAACTTGTGCGCTATTCACGCCAAACGTGTCACCATCATGCCAAAGGACATCCAATTGGCTAGACGGATCCGTGGAGAACGTGCTTAAATTAAACATTTGAGTCACTACGACTGTAAACAACCCCAACGGCCTTTCTAAAGGCCACCACAGTTTACAAAGAGCCCTTGTACTAACTGATCATTCATTTTTAACTCTTTTTCACATGATAATTGATGAATTATGAATGCATATCTACATGACTAACAAAGAATGCGCTGAAAGTAAATCGATTGCAGCAAATTCTTCGAGAGTAAACGCATGAAAGCATATCATCTACTTATTTATAATATTGTTTATATTTTTAACTTACAAGGTAACTATCTTTCGTGCCAGGAGAGATAGGGGTAACCATTAGTCACTTCCTATGTAAAAAAGGGCGGCTGAAAAACGTGGTGAACTCTGTTTTCTGTAAAACTAACTTTTCGAATTCTACGAACGTAATTGAGTCCGCGCGCACGGTGTACAAGCGAAGGCAAACCAGGTTAGCATCAAATTAGCTGCTCAGACAGGTTAAAAACAAACTGTGTAAATCTGTACATACTAAAATTAGAGTCTAGCAAAAATTTCGTTGATGACTAAAAACAGCTACAACAAGTAAGAAGTCCGTATCATATTATGTTTCAATTTAATGTATAAGCCGACAGTGGTAAAGAGATGTACATTTCTTTCCAAAAGTTCCATATTTTTAGTCGATTTAGAAGCTGAAATATTTTCAATGCTAAGAAAAGGCATTATAGAAAGTCGTTCCAAATTATCAGCCTGTAATTTCGAATAAATAAATCTTGCTATTGTGAAAACTTGTACAGCCTATATATTTGGACTGAAAACCACCTAGTAAATAGACACATCATTTAAAAGCCACTGTAGTGATGTTTATAAATATGCACTGCAAGTGCAAATCGAATTTTCCAAATAGGATCAAATAACACGAATAATATTCATATTATCAACATAGCTTCCTTTATACCTTTGCCTGTACACCGTGCGCGCGGACTCAATTACGCTCGTGGTAATTCGAAAAGTTAGTTTTACAGAAAACAGATTTCACCACGTTTTTCAGCGCCTTTTTTTACATAGGAAGTGACTAATGGTTACCCGTATCTCTCCTGGCACGAAAGATAGTTACCTTGTTAGTCAAACCGAATCACATGAAAAGAATTATGATTATGATGACATGTTATGCTTTCATTATGTTAGAAGCTACCCAATGTTTATGAGTTTCATCCAACGTTTTTTTATGAGATTCGCTACTATGAAATGAACAGCAGTTTTGCTCATCATTAGGATCATTAACATATTCGTATCTCAGATCATTTTGTGAGTAGAAATGCAGTTGACTTCCGCTCGACTATGGTTTTGTCTTACTTCGCCAGCATTTTGCGTGATTATATTACACGGAAGGAGTAAGACTTATTGAATTTTTACTGAAGTCAGAAAACCTTCTGCTCGAGCAACATGGGGCCATGTGAAATAAATATAGTTTTCATTGCAATCAGACCCACTACCACTAAATTGTAAATAGATGAAGGATGCATTCGGTTAACGGACAATTTTTACTTGGTGTTATCAAACATGCATGGTTTAGGTTCATGCTCACAGTATAATACAGGAGAGCGCGTAAGCACACAAAAGGGTGGTAAAAAGAGACATACGGCTCCACCCACAAGTGACGTCAGCCTGAAATTTCAACCAGCTTTTTCAAGCTCAACTCAACTCACCAACGTCCGTATCTCAACTCAGCTGAACTCGCTCTTTCCATATAATAGGGACCGCAGCCAACTGCTCCGCATTCACAAGCTCTCGTTCAAACTGAAAGCACTACCTTTTACTCTCACCAGTAAACAACCGTTCTCAACATGCCACCAAAGGCCAGTGGAAAGGCTGCCAAGAAGGCAGGAAAAGCCAAAAGAACATTTCCAAGGAGATGGAAAGAAGAGGAAGCACAAGAGGAAGGAATCCTACGCTATCTACATCTACAAGGTGTTGAAGCAGGTTCACCCGACTGGAGTCTCCTCCAAAGCCATGTCCATCATGAACTCCTTTGTC
>LJIJ01006073.1:0-10285 GCA_001718145.1 Orchesella cincta
TTGCTGGGTCCGCCTCATCTTCAGTGAGCAACTCCTTTGACGAGGAGATGTTGGAAGTGTTTCCGTCTTTGATAGTCATCTCCTTCTGACCAGTGGTTTCGTTGCTGATGTCAAGTTGAGGGGGTGGGTTTACCCAAGACCGACGATCCTTTTCTAATTGCGTGTCACGCTGATCTTTTTCATGATGATGGTTGGTAGTAATGGCTGGAGGTATTTCCACCACTGCTTTAGGAGTTGAGGATTTAGTTTCCTGAATAACATCACTAGATTGATTGATATTTGGGGGCAGTATGGAGGAGTTTGAAAGCGGGTTTCGGTACATCTCCGTTGTTGATGAGATAATAGGTTCAATTGACCGCGGTTGTTGTGGTGTTGAATAGCCGTTTACTAAAAATACGGGAATTTTGTTGTTAAATTTTATTGTTAGCTAACAAACAAGGGGTAAAATTAAGCGATATTAGCTCGTAAGAAATTTTGATTAATACCATACCATTCATATCAGTCGTGGGCGTTTGCTCGGTTGTTGTTCCTATTGAATTTCTGAGGAATTCCGCAAATGTGCAGTCGACTTTTTTTACTGCCTTAAACTTAAGCAGTTTTGCTTTGGAGGTTGGAGAGCCGCAGAAGACGTCTTCCTTCGTTATAAAAAAAGCACATTTTGATGAAATGCAGGGAATGCAGGATCGATAATTTGGGCAGAAAGCCCAGCAATTAGGAAAAACCAACAAGAAAAATAGTACGAACTTCATTTTTTCGTGTATTAAAATATTCTTTTAAAACGATACGATTGTTTCTTAAAACTTGCACTCCAAAGGACAAACTCTCGACTGGACAAGACTGCGCACGAGTTCAAAAGTTCTGACAAAGGTATGCATGCGAAAACATTCTACGAATGTAGACAATATGAAGTCATCATTATGTCTTAAATTAAGATCAGATTTCAGAAGTTGGGCAGCTGAAAACAAAATACTGCATCCCTTTCTTTGAGCCATCAGAGTAAATTTTTATGACATCTACGTGCTTTAGCATGTAAACATTTTACATACTCCATCAGAAGCTCGCTAAAAGTACCTAAAGGTTTAATTTTCATCTTGCTCACTTCCTCTTATCATTTACTGAGCTGTAGAAGATTGTACAAAGAAGATGAATATCGTCAGCTAGTCAGTCATAATGCACTCCAGAATCGATATATGCAGACATTTTTACTTTTTTTTGCTCAGGGGAACTGTTGTTATGAAGAATGAGATATTTATGCCATGGTGTGTGGTATAAAAGTTACAGGGTGGTTGTGTTATTGGAATTTGCTATGAAATGAAAATCATTAGTCACAAAAAATACGATTTGAATGTTTTAGTTAAGCTTTATGTTTTAGAAATGGTCACAACAACAAAATTTTCAGCCATCATCACCAATCAGTTAATTTGACAATTGCATATATCCTAACACAGAAAGCCGACAAATGAATATTACATTACAAAATTTTGACATATATATATGAAAACTTACAAACAGGATTTACCAAGTACAAAACACACGAGTATTAAAAGCTGTCATAATATTAAAGCGTATCCTAATACAGAAAGCTGATATCCACACGATTACACGATAATTATATCTAAATACAGAAAGCTGGTAAACATATTATATAGCTGATGTATGGATATGTATATGCGTAGTAAAAATAGGAAAAAACTCTTAATTGAATAACAATGCACATGAATATTCCTAATAACAATAACACACTATCTAATTTTTCAGTTGGGTGGCAATGTTTTATAAAATGCCTCCCAGTAACCGAATTGTTAATTAAAACACAAAAACAATAACAGCATAAATTCTACTCGCGAACATGTTCCTGAAAGGCATCGTAGGCTTCTTTTATTAATCGCATCCGTTTCTGAAAGCAGTTATTTGCTGTCTCTTCTTTGAGATGCACATCCTCCATTTCTTCATCCTCCATAGACCGGGTTTTCTCCATATCTTCTTCCAAACGAAGCTGCACAACCTTGTAGCATGCCCGATAGTACGCGTGGATCATGGCAGTAATAACCTTCGGGAACTCTCTCAGGGAAATAGGAATGCAGTGTCTATCAAAACCAGCATAATTTG
Source organism: Orchesella cincta (assembly GCA_001718145.1). NCBI lineage: Eukaryota > Metazoa > Arthropoda > Collembola > Entomobryomorpha > Orchesellidae > Orchesella > Orchesella cincta. The sequence continues at coordinate 2,110 of LJIJ01006073.1, forward strand.
TTAAAGATTAAAAATTGATCAACTTTTAGCATTTATATTACAAATCATTTTTTTGCAAAACATTTGATTGGAAAGTAGATAGTAGACCAAGGGCAAAAAAGTATGCTTATCGTCAATTGACAAAAAATATTATTGCAAACGTCGATGATTAAGAACATTCGTATTCTCTAAAATACTATTTTTAGAGCAAACTGCAAAATACTGACAAAATTGAAACTCCAAAAAATATCTACAAAATTGCACCTCAAATTAAATATTATTTGCTGCGCTATTCTGCTATCTGTATTCTAACCAATATTTTAACTTACCCAGCATAAAAGTTGCTCTGCTTGAACAAAGTCACAGTTGCCATTCCGCTACTTCCAAAGATGGAATCTCCAATTTTAATAGAATTGACCGTTGTCATGCTTTTGTCATCAGCATGACGACGGATAGCTGATGATATCGAGTTCTCGGAAGGTGTGACGATTCCAGGATTAGAATTATCTCGATCTTTACATATTCCCATGCCTTCTGGCTCAAACCATTGATACAACACTTTTACTGTCTTTAATTTAGGATCGTTCGCAATTTGACTAAAGTCAAGACGCTGAACTGATGAACCCACTCTGTATGATTTAGAATCATATGGCTTTTTTGGAGTTTTGACCACATCTGCATATGATCTTTTTCCAGCAAAGCGAGAACGAAAGTCCTCTGAACCATAGTTTTCATTTGACCCTGTAGATGTATTGTCCCACTGTCCTACTGAGTCCCTGTCGTTTTGTGTAGGGCGAGGAGTTGAAGGGCGTTGAGAGGAGTGTGGAAGTGGGTGATGAAAGCGTTCCACGGGAAAATCTTCATCCTCTTCCATTGCCTGCGAATTCATATGCATGGCTTCGCGTAGCGCATCACCTGGTACTCTTAAACGACGTGGAACGGGTATGTAGTTTGAGTAAATTTTGATAGGATCGATTTTTAGCTGCTTTATTTCCTTAATTTTTTGAAATGATTCAAGAACTACCCGTAAGGATGGGCTGTACATTACACCACTCACAATTGTAACTCGAAGGGGGTATTGTCGGCGTATTATTTGCCGCTTTGTAGCTTCTTTTTCTTCCAACATTAGTAAACTTATGCGTTGATTTTCTTCTTCAGAAACATTTAAAAGGTCGTACGGATGAAACTCCTCAGGTTCTTGAAACTTCTCAAAATCCAAAAAGTTCTCCGCTAATTGAAGTTCAAACGATTCTCCCATATGGATCCGACGATCTTCCACTTCGGTGTTCATAGAATATCTATGATCTTGTTTGTATGGGAAAGTAAGCTCCACAGTTGGAGATTGGTTTTCAGTATTTTCAACATCTTCGTTAATGCGAACCATGTTTGTATCTTTTAGACGGTATACACTTTTTTGAGTCTTGAGGTTGAGAAAATTTGAGATTTCTTGGAAATTTACTTAAATTGGAAGGTAATTCTAACTTGTTGACAGAAGAAACTAAACTTGTTTGCAGTTAGGAAGGTTTGAGAATGTCTTTGAAGACTGAGATAGAGCAGACTGGAAAGTAAAATATTATTTGGGTCTCCTTTTATACTCAGATTTTTTACCCTATCTGGAATGAAATATTCTGCTTGAAAGATGAGAGGCATTGAGCTCAGATTTATTTTACTAACCTTTAACATCGAGACATTGACACGTGCGGGTGTTTTTACAAGGCGTATTTTTATCAATAACACCTGCTTCACCCTCTTCAATCCAATTAGCATTACACAATTCTTTTAGCCCATTACTACAGAGACAATTTCACATTTAATTACAACAGTCGAGAACCGCTTATTTACCGTTTTCACTATAAGCTGCTTCAAAAAAAGTTGAGGGGCTCAGATTTATTTTACTAGCATACGATAAATCGGGATATTAAAATGGAGAAAATGGTGGTTTTACTAGTATCATTGATCTAAATAACACCTGCTTTCTCCAAACCCACAATCGCATTACGTCATTCCCTTAGCTCGTAATTATAGAGAATTTTCGACACTCATACTGCTTTGATTAACTTGCACGTGCATCATATCTTCGAATTAATCATTTTAACCATTAATGAGATAAGATACTTTATGACACACCCTCTTTTTATGTGGAAGTAGCAAAACGAATTTTGATCCAGGTGTTTGCTTTTGTGACTCATAAGTGAATTTAAATTGCGTTAAACAGATGATTGTAAAACTTTTCAACAATATCCTTTAGTTGTGTTCCAGTAATTGGTACGTAGGTAGCACAGGTGTAAATAATGACTCATGATATATGAACAATTTAAAACACCTGCACTGACGAATGTTTCTTATGTTGTGCGTAAGCAGATAAACCAATTTGCCGAATGTGCTTGATTTATGGGGGAGAGTATAAACAATTGTATGACGCATTTCAACATTGATTGTTGGAATATCTTGCTCCATTCCTTTTCAACATTTTTCATGAATAATACTGAAATTTGGTCCACCTTTTTCTACAGCTAGTTTTATGCTATACAATAGAACTTTCACCCAGTCTGTTTTCATCAGCGCTTCTTACCTGATCCTTATACTGAATTACAAAAGTTTTTTGGAAATTTATATAAATATTTACATACAACAAACCTTACATAAATTTGAAAAAAGCATATTAATAATTCATTATGCAAGTGCAAGCCCGACGTTACCGTCAGGTAGTCAACTTTCAATTACACAACTTACTTACGTTTTACCTTTCATGATTAAAAATAATACTAAATAATCAATCCATTATATTGTTCTCTTCACAATCGTAGTTACTTTGTATCTTCTGCGAGGAAGCCTTCGTGCAGCATAGAGCCTTACAACGTCACTTGATCTGTCACCACACGTGTTCTCGTTGCCAGCAAGCAGTCGCAAACCTGGAAACCCATCAGTGTCAACCATCGGTGTTACAAGGTTCCGGCACATCGTTTGACCCATCACCCTTCCGCTTAGACTTAAATGGTTTAAATGACGCATTACAGGTTTATGTACTAGACATTGCGGGTCAAGAATTATCTGTAGAACAAGTGTTTAGAAACAATTTAGAGAACATAAATAATCTGCTAAAAAACGTATTGTTAATAAATAGGTCAGTTAAGTTTCAAGTGGGGTTAAAAATGACAATGCAAGAAACTGTAACTATGCATTTAGAGTATAAATACTTTAATCCTGGTTTTCATATTTTATTGAATCCCTACTCTATAACACCATTAGTAATTAGTTGTAAAAACCAAATTGTAGAACAACTAGAAGTGTTTGCTGAAATGGGTAGTAGCTGGAGTGTAATTGATATAGATCGAATGTATGTAAACATAGCTTTGTACCGACCTTTTGGAGGTAGAGGGAATGTAAGACTCCCTGCCCCACTACGACGTAAGCGTGGTGTGGCCAACATTATTGTAAATAACTACTGTTTCAATTTTTGTATGATGGCTTGTCGTCTTCGACTAAGAAGAAAGGCAGACATTGAAAGATTATCGAGTTATACCAGGTTTTTAGAAAATAATATGGAAAATCATATTATCAATTTTGTAGGCATTCCATCTGAAGTAACAGCAGCAGACTTACCAAAGTTTGAAAGGCAAAATAATGAGATGAGTGTTAATTGTTTTGCTTTTTCAGAAAATACAGTTTACCCAATATACATCACACCTCAGAAAAAAGAATATCATGCCGATGTTCTTCTATACCATGATATCGAAGCTAACAAAGCGCACTATCTGTATGTGTTTGATTTTTCTGCATTTATGTCTAATGGACATGATCGTCGTTACTTCTGTGTGTACTGTTTAAACTCATTTCCTTCAGAAATGAGGCGAGATGATCACGTCGCACGTTGCAAAATTGATGGAATTAGGAGGTTGGAATTTTTTCCAGAGAAAACGTTTGAAAAAGTAAAGTTACATGAGTATAGCCTACCTCGGAGTGTGGTGTTGTATTTTGATTTTGAAAGTTTGACCAAAAAGGGTGTTACCCAACAGTCACAATACAGTGTAATTGAGGGGTATTTAGAACCTATATCTTTTTCCTACATAGTAGTATCAAGTAAAAGGGTTTTAGAGTTTGGTCACTATGCCGGACCTAGAGCCGACAAAGTATTTGTAAAAACTGTAAATAATCTAGCCAATTTTTATCTAGCAAAAACTCAGGAAAATAGGGAAAACATTTTGGTAACCCCAGAAGGGTTGGCAAGATGTGAATCTAACGTGTGTTGCATTTGTGAATTGCCAATACAGGCATTTCAAACAAGTCATCGTCATCACAACCATTCCGCATATGAGGTTAACAATGTAGGACCCGGGGAGATTTATGGCTTAAGCCACGCGAGTTGTAACATGGGATTACGATGTGAGCGTTTTTTACCCTGTTTATCACATTGTTTTTCTCGTTTTGATAGTTTGCAATTAATAAGAGGACTAAATGACATTGCTTGTGATAATATTCGGTGTGTGGCAAAATCGGCAAATCAATTTCTTTCAATATCATTTAATGGTGTTCAGTTCATGGACACATATATGCATATACCTTTTTCCCTTAAAGATTTAGTAGCTATGTTACGAAATTCCGGAATTCATCACTTTAAATACACGCGATATGTTTTTCAAAACTATCTGGATTACTTAGATGACCTAATACGCAAGCAGGTGTTTTGTTATGATTACATAACACAGGATAACTTATTTCAAAAAATTGATGCATTACCACCAAAGTCAGTGTTTTATAACTCACTTACGGATGAAGATATAAGTGATCGCGAATATGATTTTGCAAATGTAATATTTAGAGTATTTGGGTGTGATACACTAGCAAAGTATATGAATATATACTGTCTACTAGACACATGTCTACTTAGTGATGTTTTTAACAACCATCAGAAAATTTGCTATCAAATGTTTAAAGTCGAGCCATTAGGATTTCTTAGCTGTTCCGCTATGAGCTTTCGAACGGTTTTAGGAACATCTAATCAGGAATTAGAATATATTTCATGCCCCGATATTTACTACATGGCTAAACAAGCTACAAGGGGTGGTATTTCAAACTACAGCGATAGATTGGCTTATGCGAATTACAGAGATAGGGAAAATTTTGATCCATCAAAACCTGAGAGTTCTATTATACAGTTGGATGTTTGTCAACTTTATTCCAAATGCATGACTTACAAGTTGCCTATTGGTAGCTACAAATTGCTATCCGAAGAGCAAATTGCATCATTTAATCCCTTATTGGTAGATGACGACGCTGACATTGGATATCTTCTTTGTGTTGACGTATCTATCGACAAAACATTTCATTCATACTACAGCGACTTACCTCCTATGCCGGAGAAAATGACAATAGATCCAACACACGCATCTGACTTTCAACGTGAATTTGTTGATGACAACGGACAGTCGATGATGAAGGGGTTTAAACATGAACAACTTGTTTGCAATTTATATGATAAAAAAAACTATTGTCTACATCTTTTTGAACTTAAGTTATACCTAAGGTTAGGGGGTATAACACTGGAAAAAATTAGATCAATTGTAAGCTATAGACAGCACAATTTTATGCGAGATTTCATTACTCGAGCAACTGAGATGCGTAACAGTAGTGATGATGATGTAGTAAGAAATTACTGGAAATTGCTATGTAATGCAAGTTTCGGTTTTGCCGGTCTTGCTGTTCAAAATTTTATTGATTGTAAAATAATTAAAACTAGGGAAGAAGCTTTACGTTTAATTAGTCAGCCAAATTTTAAAGGATTTAGCATATTAGACAAAAACTTAGCAATAGTTGAAATGATGCCTGTCAAAGTATTGATCAGAAATCACCTTATGCTCGCAAGTGCGATTCTTTCACGTAGTAAATGTATATTTTACGACATGTATTATAATGGTATTAAGCAATACTTTTCAAACAAGAATATTCCCTTGAAGCTTTTGTATGTAGACACGGACGCTGCCACATGTCATGTTAACTGTGGGTATGAAGAACTACTTGAACATTTAAAAAACGTACAACTAAATGGGGAACAACTAGTAGATTTCAGCTTTCTCAATCCCCGTCATCGATTGTACTCCGAAGAAATTAAAAACAAAATAGGAACACTCAAAAGTGAGACTAAGGATGTACGCATTTTGGCATACTGCGCCATTAAGAAGAAGACCTACTGCTTTAAGCTTGAAAATAATGGTTCTAAGGTTAGAGGAAAGGGTATACCAGCAAGGATATTAAAAAAAATGTATCGTTTCGAAGACTACGAACAAGCATTATTAACAGGAACAATAACTCGGGTTCGGGTTAAGATGTTCCGAAGAACAAACCAGAGTATTCAGGCCGTAACACAAAATAAAATTGGTTTAAATTCTTTTAGTACATCTAGATTCCTTGTTCCAGATAGGGGAATAACAACACTTCCATTTGGGCATGAGAGTTTATTAAATGGAGAAGTTGAAACTGTTACTGAGGATTAAAAGCAGGGGGCGGTAATTAATGTAAGACAGTTGTTATGAAGTACGCGAGAAAGATGGATAGTAATTTGTGTGTTCCTCAACTGGTGAACCCATTTACAATATTAGTTGTGGTAATAAATAAATAAATTTTGTAAAAACATAAACCCATTTTGTTTCTTGAGACTGTTTGAACGTTGAACAAAGCATGTGAAAAAATATTATTCAAGGGCTTGAATTGTATGAGTCATATTGATTGCATCATTGTATTTCATGCTATTAAACCCAAGCAGTTGCATGAGTCACAACGGAACGTTTTATTCAAGAATGTTCTGTTGAACTGACTCACCTTTGCTTATATGAGTCTAATGAATTTATTCATCTCCCCAATAGGGCAGGTCACGCATTGGTAAAACGTTTACAATTTTCAAGATAATCGAGAACAGAGAAACGCTTTTTACCAAACAAATCGACAAAATATTCTACATTTATGGTGTTCATCAAGAAAAATACGATGAATTTGCACAAAAATACCCCGAAATTGAATTCACAACCGAATTTAACCCCACCGCAATACCAAAGAATTCTTTAGTGGTGTTGGACGACTTACAAACTTCAATAACTGGACCATTGCGCAGAACAATAACAGATTTTGTTACAAAGCAAGTGTCGCATGCATGTATTTCCCTAATTATTGTATTACATAATCTCTACTGTCCCCACATACGTACAGTGACTTTGTCATCAGACTACATTATTTTATTCGACACCGTTCGCGATAAAGGGGTTTTTAGGACATTAGGAACTCAAATGTTTCCACGCACACCCAATTTCTTGGTTGACGTTTTAAATTACGTTAGCACCCGTTCGAATCGTGCATACATTTTTTTAGACATGAGTGTGTTTCAACACAATCGTTTCCGAGTTAGGGACAGTGTATTTGTAGATGAAAACTGTTTATTTTTTGTTCCACTTACACTTTAGATTTAATGGAGTTAACATGTCTCAGTGCGTGTGCTGGAACTGTCAACTTAAATTTACTTCGGTTTTATTTTGCAGTTCTTGTGGACGTCATAAGTTTTTTTATCAGAAAGCAACACAAATTGGAAATTTTAATCTACGACGGGTTCGCAAATCAATCTATCGATTGAATAAGTTTTGCACCAGTTGCAATACACAACATTTTCAAACAATACTGTATCAAAGGGTAGGCACGGTTAGGAACTTTGAAAATAACTACTTTAAAGTGAAGGCGTGAAATGGATATTCCAAGATTTCAAACTAATCGCAATTTTCTTGAAAAATTCCCAAACGGCAAAGTGCGTAAATCGAAACTTTTATTAAAAACTGCAACTAATGAGCAGTTGAAAACAATTGCAGAACTTTTTATTAACTTAGACAGCTTTGTAGTAACAAACAAAGATATTAGGTTACTCGGTAGGTACAAGAAAATAATTAAACGATTTTTAACAAAAAAATGGACAATTGAAGCAACAAGAAAGTTTTTTATAACAAATTTAAAATTAGTGGGATTGTTAGTGTTGACTTTCCTAACCAAACTTCTTGAAAACTTCGTTTGCTCTGTCATAAATCATGAGTAGTTTTAAACTCTTTCGGGCAATGCCCATTGAGATGTATAACAAATTAGTTGGGGTTAAAGAAGATGGTGTTGAAGAAGAGTCAGCAAGACCTCACTTTGCTCTGAGAATTAAGTCAGCATGTCAGGTCTT
>LJIJ01006074.1:0-10283 GCA_001718145.1 Orchesella cincta
CCAATATACTTGTTTCCCATTACAGTCGAAAGAACTTTTCCTTGGTTGATTTTGTTTAGGAGTAATCCCAAGGATTTGAAGTCGGCGGTACATCAGCGTTGTCCGTGGGTCCAGAGGAGCATTTAGCTGCTGATTTCGAAACATCTTGATACTGTTCCTAAGGTTTAGCGTTCCAATTATCAGGACACATCCAAATAGTGCCAAAATGTTGTATCCAAAATGCCAAAGCCATTGATTCAAGCCTATTAGCCATTACTTTTTTGATTATCTCAATCCATCCCATAGGAAATATGCAAAGTTTTGGATTGCACTCAGCAGAATCCAATATCAAAACAGAAAGCGGCACGGATCCTCCCATAATATTCCGTAGGTGAAGCCAATCGGAATAAGAATGCAGCAGCAAAATGATGCTGGCAGAAATTTGATGTAGAGCTTTGATTTAAAGTCCAGTTCAGGTGTGTTTAAGTAGCTTTGCTGAAATTGCATGCAGCCGTTGATAAACAAGGTAATCTCTGAACTCGTTGAGCGGTATTGTCGGCTGACAAGTAATGTGGCAACGAGGAGTAACAACCCAAATTTATCGATGACTTTAATTTTTGAATGGTTCAAGGAGTCAAATATGAATTGAATTATAATGATGAGTCATCCATTTTGGAAATAGCATCGTCTCACCATACGCTGAAAGATTGCAGCTTTCTTACTTTTTTCTACACAGTTGATTCTGTGATTCCCACTCTAATTCAATTCCGTGCAGACTTGTAGCAAGTTTTAGAATCCGTATATATACAGGAGCAAATACCGAGACCGACATATTGAGGACAGTTGCGTCCAAGAACTAAACTAAAACGCCAAATTATCTGACTTTATTATCGAACCTGTTTTGCCATTTTCTAACCATACGAAATATCTAACCATAAACCATGAAAATTACGTGGTATAGAAGGAAAGCTATACGAAAAGTTTAATGTTTTTATTTCTGACATTTCAACCCACTTTTGGTCTCGTTGCCGATCCCTTTTGTAGTTTTGAATTAGGAAAAGGAGTTTTAAATATCCCAGTCTTCAATATCTTTGAAGCCAATTACTTTTAAGGACAGTGATATGAAAGTAGCTTGTATTTTAGTATTGATTTTACTGCCTATAACGACAGTGGTGGGTAGTTTTGAATTCGATAGCCATAATTACTGAAATATTAACCGTTGCCCATCCTTTTTGTCGTTTTTAAGTGGGAGCTTTTGCTTATTTTCTTATCTTGGTTGACAAGATAAACCTGTCAACATTAGAAAGTGGAATGAACGGCTTCCTTTTTGTTGTTTGTTCAATTAAAAGGAGAAACATCAACCTTTCCGGTTCTTGATTTTAAAAGCGTGAGGTTTAGTTAGTAGAAATTCGGTCCATAATACGAATGTCTAACAACGGAGAAAAGATACATTAAAGAGGCAGTGCTGTCTACCGAACATGTTTTTAATTATATTTAGCTATTTTTACTTCAGTTGCTTTAATTTCCAGTGTACTTGAGATCTCCACATTTAGCAAAACTAGATTTTACTTCCTGTTATTTGCTACACAAGAAAAAGAAAGCATGACTAGACGGTTTTAAAACATAAAGCATTACACCTTTCACTGTTTTTTATGTTAAAAACTGTGAGAAATACGATGCAACAATTGACAACTTGTTTTCGTAATGTTTCCAAAACATGTTCCAAATAATACTCCATGCGGAATGCTTGTAGAGGCGGTTCTACCTACAATGTATTACGTTATCATCTGAACATCAAATGCGTACAAATATAATTTGAAATTATTTTTCTCAATTTTATTTTCTAGGTTATGCGTAACTGTCTAAAAGATGATGGCTAATTCACAAAATTAGATAAATGTGTTGCTAGAACGTACTCCTTTGTTGATAATTACATTGAGATATAATATGCACATGACTAATGATATGGTCTTGTATTAGGGCATTTTTTGGGGAGGAGGATTTCTAGGAGATTAGAGGTCCGATTGACCTGAAATTTTGAAACACATAATCTAGAGAACATTCTTAAGAGGACCATTCAAGGAATTTTTAAAATTCGAAATAATGTGCACGAAATTTTAGAAAGAAGATTTTTCACTAAAAGGGTCTTGGAAATTAACTTTTCTAAAAAAAACTTGTAAAAATTCATTTTTAACGTGCGGTTAAAAAACAACACCGCATAAAACTGCATTTAAGCATAAAAATCCTAAAAACTATGGTGTCGGGACACTTTCATATAGCTCGTGGAGGATCTCCATTTAAATTAACTGTATACATTCTTCTACTATCTTTCCGATATAATTAGTTTTATTTCGTATATACTACACTACTGCGCCACTACTTCCAACTCCCGGAACATTCGATTTTTTGTGAGAGTTTTAATACTCCCACCATAAGAAGATGATGCGCAGCATACATTCAAATCTTAAAATACTCCCTAATACGAATAGGATGGTTTAAAAATTTGTTGTTATTAAAGTTAAAACTCCAATACTATGAAAAATACAAAGCCGATGTCTTAATTTTGGTTGCTTTTTTTTTAGGGCCAGTACGTTCTATAAAAATGATGAGTCATCCTTTCTTTAATCTGGATTTTTTATTGTTATCTTATAAAAATTATTTAAAAAATATTTTTCAATTTTTACTCTTCAATTTGAGGTTGCTGCCACCACCAAGGAAAAGTTGTTGAGACAAACGCAACATGGCAGTAGATTTACATCGCTTATTCTATAGCTTTCCAAAAATGGAGAAAACGTGCAAATTTATTTCGTGCAAACTCGTACTTAAACGAGTATACTATTGATTAACACCCTGTATTATTCTTGCATAAGCCAATTACTACAACCTACCTTTCTCACAATAATTTCACGCAAAACTTCACACTTGAAAATGCGCAAAAGCTGTCAAAACGTTCTATTCGGGATACTTTAAATTGCTCTCGAGGAAATCAGCACAAAGTTGTTAACTACCTCCAACATCGTAATTTGTTATGCTAAAGTACAAAAGCTTATAATAAATTATGTTGCTCTCAAATTAAACGCCGTAAGATATTGCAGTTAGAATTGTCAAGATAGCTTTTTTAAATTGTACTTGAGCAAACTTTAGGCTCTCGTACTAATTAATTAGTTTAAATTAAATCGACTACCTGCAAACATTTATATGTCTTTGATTAAGTAAAGCATCATCGCAGTATAGTCTACGTCTATATTTTCAGTTGGAATGAAATACGGAAAATATGTAGAAACCAACAATAATTAGCACTATGAATGTCGCAGGAAGTTCCTGGCTCCACACACAAAATATCTTATTGCACCATTTTAAAGACTCGTCAATTGAATTCGTATGGGAACTCGGAACCGCTCTTACTAATTCAATATTTACCAAGTGTATTATTTTCCACTGTGTACTCCTTAATTACAACGTATCTAAGCTGGAGGGTAACTTCAAAAATGTTTCCAGCGCCCGCGAACTCGCTAATTTAAAGCTGTTGGGGACAAATGCTATTGTAGTTACAAAACAAAGATACAGTTCACACGACCTCATTCTTGTCTCGGATTCAAAGTTTCCATCGCCAAATTTAGAAAATCGTGTTGTCCAAACGGTTATTTTTAACTGGAGCACTCAACTATTAATTCCAACTTCAGTAATCATGCAGATACCGTATGCTATAAATTCACCTTCATTTTCAATCGGTTTGTGTGTGTTGACATATTACACCCTGCAATTATCTTTTTCGTTACATTGAATCAAAAGTCCGTGAGCATTGGCTGCTTTGCATGTAGCTCAAAATTTAGTGGAACATACACATCCGCACTCATCATCCGCTATGTATCAAGTAAGATTTCAAAAACTCCCTAAACAAATAAACTCATTCAAGGAGATTAAAATTTTTTGGGAGGAGCTTCACATTAACTTATTTTTCCAAAAGAAAGCTCGTTCAAAATTGTGCTGGTGCTTGGTCACTCAAACACGTCTGAGTTACTTGATGAGAGCTGCAAAACATTTGAGACATTCCTGTTGCATGTTAACTGCTCTCATTTTTCAGGTTGTTGGAAGTTTTACAAAGCTACACGTAACATTCGCGCAAGGATTTGAAGAGCACTTTTGGTATGGTAGTCAATGTTGCCGTTTGCATAAATGAAATCAATTATTTCTTTCAAATCATTTTTTCCAAAAATTCATCAGTTCGATGCCAATTTACACGCATATTTGACACCATTTTCGATACATATTTGGATATCAATTTTGGTTGCATGACTAGTGTGTCAGCATGGCTGTATGGGTCAACGGCAATTCCGCAAGCCAGTTACAACTTGGAATACGCAAGTCCTACTTGAACAGGATTGCCTCATGTTGAAAACGGATGGAATCCGAGGAAAAACCATCATTATCATGTGGATTTTTGTGGCAATTTTTCTGAGAAATTTTTACAATTCCTCCCTGTATTCATATATGGCGGCAGAGGAAGAACCCACTGATTTCCCCCACAATATGGAACAGTTGCTGAATCGACAAGACTTTGACATTTTGCTGCCGATTGCATTCTGGGACGTCCTGCACTTGTATTTGTCTAAAGAAGTGGATCAGCAGTACTTTACAAGGCAAATGAAGCGACTCCAAGTCAAGGCATCGTTTATGAGTTACCATTTGTCTACTGAAATAATACAAAATGCAACCAGTGGATTCTCTGCTAGTGTTTGGAACTATCCTGCAAGTCTCAATGAAAATCATTCATTTGCAATACCTCCAAGTCCGCATTGAGGCAAGCGAATGTTTTCAAAATTCGGAGTTTTGTGTGTAATTGACTGCGAAGGATATTGGAACGTTGCATTGATAGGGCTGAAAGGATTCCATATGAAAATTCCTAATCCTAAGCCGTTAGATAAATAGCCATAAGACTTATTTATTTCAGTGTTTACAGCTTCAATCAAAATACAGATTTTGTTCTTCCAACCCTAACACCATTTCAGCAAAAGAAAAAAAATTACTGCTATAGTTATTCCATATTACAAAGTCAGGTCAACAAAAAACAAGCCTAGTCAGTTACATAATATATAATTTGTCAAAATATATTTAAATAAAATCTTTTTTTCTATTTCTAATAAAAATTGTTTTACATTTTTCTACTAAACTATCTATATTATCAGTATCATTCAAACATAAATCTTTCAAGTAGATGTTCCAAATGGTACATGCGTAATATTGCAAAAGACCGTTTGAACAGTGCTTTCTCAGGTCTTGGTACAATAAATCTGCTAAACTATTATCAACCGTGCGGCTACCTGTTACAAACCATTCTTTGAACATATTTCTGTTTCGCATCTTACACAAATTTAATTACAGCAAGTACCATTCTCTCATTGAAAGTGAGTAAGTCTAATCTTATAATAGTCACTTACATTCAAATCACACTGTTTTGATTTTTGAATAACAAGTTTTTATATAACACAATAAAAATCTATTTATTTATTTGTTTTTTTACAGCACTTCTCCTTTTTTACACACCCCAAATAATTAGTGCATATTCAACATTCCAATTAAATACGTAGATAACACAATTTTAAGTTTCTCAGAGAAGTGTCGTCTCAGAGAGTACATTTTGACAGAGCATTTAGTACCCTCAACTCTTTTTTGATGCTTTTCATACTTCAAATTATTATCAATATCAACACCAAGATACTTAAAACTGTCCACTAATTCTCCCGTTCTCCATGTAGCATGATCGGAGGGACATTTTCACTTTCGCTCTTACTGCACATCGTGAGCTTTAAAAAATACCATATGCTTTGTTTTAGGGACATTGATTTTGAGCCCATTATCATCACACCATTTAACTAATTTTTCAAGACATAAACTTAATTTCTCTGATCCTTCTGAGAAGGTGTGACAATTGGTGTAAATTATTAAATCATCAGCATAAAGGACATACTGGAGATCTATGGCTTCTCCTATATCATTTACGTATAAAATAAAAAATAAAACTCCTAGAACTGAACCCGGTGGGACCCCTGTTACTATTTTGAAAAATTGAGAGAGAAAATTTGAATTCTTTACTTTAAATTGCCTATCAGTAAAGTAATTGATTACCGTTCTTATTAAATATGGTGGTATTGAGTAGGAAAAATTCTTCATTAACTTCAAAATTAACAGATGTTGAGGCACTGAATCAAATGCCTTTGAAAAATCAATGAATATGGCGAAAGCTTTACCAGAGGTTCGATCTAAATATTTATGCAGATCCTGTGTGACTACGGCAATTGCAGTCTCACAGGATGCATGTTTTTTAAAACCATGTTGACGTATGTCAAGCTGGTCCCTCACACTACTCATTAAACGACTGTACATAATAATCTCGAAAAGTTTCGTCGTAAACGGAAAATTAAAGATTGCTCTATACGACGAGGACTGAGTTCTGCGTCCTTTACCTTTATAAAGTGGTGTTACGGTGGCTGATTTCATACTTAACGGGATTATGGTACTTGTGAAAATACTAGTAAAAATTATTGAAAGTGGATAGGCTAATAGATTACCGTATCGTTTGAAAATTGTTTTGGGAATGTTGTTTTCGGATGACAAGCTTTTCTTCACCGATTTTATGGCAGCAAGTACTTCATCTTTTGTAACTTCAGGTGTTGACGATTCAAAACCACAACTTCATAATATGCACTTTCATATTCATCAACACTTATCTCAGCCACAGAGGTAGATGTTGATAAATTGTTAACTCTAAACTCATTTGCAAGTTCTTCACAAATTTCTTCGTCCACATTAAGGTGTTTTCCAGTGTTTGAGACCAAGTTACATATTTTTACACTGCTTTTGTATCTGAAGTTGATGAGTTCATCCATAATATTCCACACATCAGTCGAACTGTTCACTGACTCAAACTTCGATGCAAAGTAACTATTCTTTGCCTGCACAATTTTCTTGTTTACAGTATTTTTTAAGCTAATATACCTACTGATTAAGTTGGGATCGTTCTGAAGTTCATTTTTAGCCTGATCACGTAGCCTACATATCGAAGCGATCTCTGAACTAAACCAAGGTACATTCCTTCCTTTAACTAACCTTCGTTTTTGCGGAGCTAAGTTATTAATTATTCCCATCACAATTTGTTCAAAAATAGATATATTCTGTTTCAGCAAATGATGGTTGGTCAGAAAACTCCAATCAATTTTGTCTAGTTCTGCTTTGAGACTTTCTTCAGTTATATTTCTATATGATCTATAGTTGATAATTTTACTTGGTAGTATTAATTTTTTGTGACTAAACACTGAATAGACAAGTCTGTGATCGCTTGATGAGAAGTCGATACACTCGTTTACAGAAAACTTTTCTTTTGAAGAAACATAAACATGATCAAGAAGAGTGTTTGTGACTCTATTGGGCTGATTTAACCCTCTGTACCGTTCCTACGATCAGTTCAATTGTGGACGGTTACCTCCCCCAATTTTGCAAGCATATCTTTTCCTAAATTTTTAGGGTCATTTGTTGAATCCGGATTGTATGAATTGTCAATCAAAGGTCACAGGCTTAGAGATCAATTTAAATCGATTCAAGAATTGGGTACAGCAAAAACGTTAGGATTGAGTGGAGGACGTTTGTTCTCCTATGTATTTCTTGCAAATACAAGAAAACAGATTGATATTGAGCAGAAGCCGACGAAAACCACTGCTTTTACTGGAACCTTTGCCATTACCAGTTTTTTGTTTTCTTTGGCTGCTGTACGAATAACACAAGAAATATACAGTTTTTGAAGCTGTCACGTTGAAACAGGCTTTAGAATATATAATTAATACCGTAAGGATATAATTAGAATATGTTGAAATGCTGTTGTTCTATGTTGTTGAAAATAGCAAATCATATCATTTTTAAGAATATTACAGTATAGTAAGAGCTTGAAAAAAATATCAGCGTCGTTTCCCACAACATTATTATATCATGCAACTATAGAATGCAATAATCAATAATATAGTATACTAGCAATTAAACTTAGTCAAGAAACTCAAGCTTCTAAAAATCAGCAAATAACAGAAGAAACATGTGTTTTAATCACGTGTTAGGTCATTTTCAACAAAATTTATTTAAAAGGGTCGTCCACATCAAAATCAAAAGTAACCCAAAAAACTAGCACTTTAAGACCAGGTCAAGGTGGTTTAGACCCCTCTCCCACTGTCACGTAACGCTAGAATTTTTTTTAGTTTGCCAGTAAGAATATTTATCATGAAGGTGACAAGGGAGTTTTAGGTGGAAGTTTAGTGGCTTTCACGTACAAATTGCAAAAATCGCATACATGTACTGCTTTTAATACATTTATTAAACGCTTGCTTTTATATCTTTAATCAACAAATTATTTTATAATAAAATAATTAAATTTTTATTATTTTAGCTCGAATAAGCTCCCCTCTCCCAACCAGCGTTACGTTTGATATGGACGACCCCAAATTGAATAAAATTATTATGTAGTGTGGTTTAATCAGCACAATCAAGAAAGCTTCACAGCCAAATGCTTATAGAAATCGAACATCTTGGGCGGAGTTTTATAATTAAATAATTAATGCACCTTGAACTTGAGTTAGGATTTTGATGACAGCATTCACGCGACCGGTTTCGGTATTTATTTACCTTCTTCAGGCTACATAATAAGATAAATTAAAGTAATGTAATCATGAAATATTTTTTACAAATAGTGATTTCTTGGTGATTTCACAATAAAAGTTACAATAGGAATTACCGTGGCTGGAATTCAGTTGTAGAGTTAATTTACATTTGATATAAGTATGGTTGACGTGTGATTGTGGAACGAACTATATACAGATAATAATTATAATATTAGGAATGACATTGGTTGTGTAATTTTAGTTGAATGTGGAATTAGATTAGTAACTTAAATTAGATTAACAATAATTATGTTTAGTTACCTTGATTTATAGTCAATATATGTCTTAAAGTTAAAAATTAGTATTATAATGAAGACTACATACTTATTGCACTTGTGATGAAGTAATATTTACACATTCCATATGTGAATGTATTTTTTTAGGGATGTATGTATAGAGAGATGAAGTACATATATGTACATCCTCTATACACTTTCTGAGTTGTATACTTTTGCATTGCTTTAGTTCTGCAAGAAAGGCGGTTTTTATTAGCCCTCCTTCATTTCTTATACTCTTGTAGAAGGGAATTACTATGAACATTTGTGAACGTCTTTGTTGAGGAAGTGTGGGGCATTGTAAGATGTTATATTGCTGTAAGATTTCAGGCTGATGAATGTTCAGGAATTTCAGTAGAAGTTTTGATTTTGGTTTTAATAGTTGTTCCCTAGTAGTCAAGCTTAGTTTCATTGAATGCGGAGTCAATTATGCTCTCCGGGTAACCTCTGCGAGTAAATTTTTGTCTAAGATGTTGAAGTTCTAATTGTTGTGTATTGTTATCTGAACATGATCTAATTACACGCATTCCGCATGAATATGGTAGAGAATTCAATAAGTGTTTAGGATGACTGGACGAATAATGAACGAATTCATGTTTGCTCATTGGCTTAGAGTAAATTGAGGTAATAATATGGTTGTTCTCGGTCAGTTCAATGTTTAAATCAAGAAAGTTTACTTTTTTTGTACTATATTCATATGTGAAAGTGAGGAAATCATGTTTAAAAACATTTGAGAGCCATGTCTCTATCTCACATTCAATCTCTGTAATATCTATTACCATAATAATGTCGTCGATAAAGCGACCCTTGAAGATAATTTCCTTTCTATTAATATTTTGTAGTTCAACTTCTGCTGTAATATTCGCTATTGGTACACTTGCACTATTACCCATTTGAATACCCTTTGTTTGAATGTAAATTTCATTATTAAACTCAAGAAAACTATAATCCAGACTGAGATCCAATAAAATCTTCAGGAGTTGTCTAGAGAAAGGAAATGGAAACTTCGTTTGGATGTGAAACTTATCAAAGAAATTGAGACAATTATTTTTACATACATTTATGGGTAACTCTAGATACATTGCGTTAATATCTGCAGTAACTAGCATGTATTTTCTTGTTGGGCAGAGCTTTAAATTTTGAAGTTGAAGGAGAAGGTGAGGCGTATCGAGTATTAAATTTGGAATGTGTAAACTCAGGGTTTGAGACAACTTTCTAAGAGCATAGAAGCCCCTTTGTTTATACATCTAATTGTACTAGAAATTGGCCTACCTTTTGGGAAGATCTCAAACTTCTTATGTAGTTTAGGTAAAATATAAAAGTTCGCTGG
>LJIJ01006075.1:0-10275 GCA_001718145.1 Orchesella cincta
CCATTTATTTGTACGGCACGACTTATTGGTAAACTGATTTACAGCCTTCATGATCTGTTGCTCCAGAACCGCTTTGCAGCACTTTTAGGCTCCACTTATACATTTATATTTAAGTGTGCATTAAAAGTTTTCAAACTAATCTTGTAAAATTTCAACGTAGAAATAAATATTAAGGCTCCATTATGAGTACTCCACCAAACATTCAAATTGAACCAACCCAAAAACACGTTGACGAGATTAAAAAAAAGCTGAAGCAGAAAGAAGAAACCAATGAACCAAGTATTCCCGAAAGATCAACGAAGCCTCTGTCAAAAATAACTAACCAACCACAGGTAATTATCCTTTGAATTTCATTTTGGAAAGTTATTATACCTTTCACTTTCATTGATTTCTAACGTTCAGATTGTACATGTTAACCTCTTCAATCATTAATAGACTACAGTGGTGTATTTACTTTGTGTTGCATAAGCTACCCTAATACGTCACTGTGGTGTCTGCATTTAAAAATAGGCATGCGTTTAATGCGACACCGTAAAAGATAATTTGCCACTCTTTTTAGGTGAAATGCAAAGTGGGAGAACGTGTCACTTTTTAAGAATTAGACATCCACAGATTAAATGAAACTTCACTTTTCATGCAAATCCTTCACTTAACAAAAAGCAACTTCTATGTAGCTAATTTGTGTAGTGGTAGTTTATGAAAATAGTAAGATTAATATATCTGAAGATTTTACTCGTATCTATATTAAGCAACACATAAAATTCGCACCCCTATTTTAGCGGCTCGTCTTATGATTTGTAGGTATCAATAATAATAATAATAACTGGTGGTAATAAAATGTAATTTGTACATAAATGCCGGTCGGAAGTCGTTTAAATGTTATAAAAAATTATCTATCTTTGGGGAAAGTTGAATTGAATTATGATAGCTGTGAAAGTTCAGCATGCCCCTGTCAACGGTTTCAAAATGGATACATTTGTAAGCATGTTATAGGGATAGCTGTTTGAGACAAAAATGTGATTTGAGACTTGCAGCAAGGAACCAAAATCGAAAATGTGGTAGACATGAAAGCGCAAAAAAAGAATTGATAGTTCAGTAGATTGGAATATTTTAAATTTAATATCTACATGACGCAGTTGATCGTATTCGTAAAACGCATTAATTTTCTTTAATTTTCAAAAATTTAACGGGTCTAGGCGCTTTGCCAGTATTGCAAGTTACCAATATGGTACCTTTTGCTAGTATGGACGTTTGCCAGTATGACCTTTTGCCACTACAGACTTTTGCCGGTATGACATATTGCCAGTACGGACTTTTGCCAGTAGGCCTACTTGCCAGTATGACCTTTTGCCAGTGTGGACTTTTGGCGCTCCATGTTTAATGACTGATATGTTATGACATTCCTATTCGTTTCATTCAATGACAGGAGAAATTTTAATAATTAATAAGAATGCACACGCTTGGATAGTATTTTTAAATATGTATATATAATATTTGAGTGTACTTTCAACCAGACACGTAGCAAACTTTCTTCAGATTAACGGCGTACACTGTAACAAACTATGATTCTTGTGCCATTCTTCTATTTGAAGCAAAATAACACACTATAACATTTTCAAAAAAATCATGCGTTACAAGTTAAACTGAGGTTTTAATTTACATTCAAAAAACTCTTTGCCAAAGAATCTTTGGTACAATGTCAGAACTTGAAACTATTAACGTACTCATTTTAAACTTTAAACTCTATATTACAATGTCAAAAAATAAAATGTTTTTGTATCTTTTCTATAAAATTCTGTAACTACAACTACTGTTTAATGACTTAAATTCAGAATATAAGACAATAAGCGTAAAAATCTACATTTCTGTACAAATTGCAAATTTGCAAGACAAAGCAACACTTGACAGTACTGCCACAATCTATGCTGATATTAGTTTGAGCTCGGAAAACCTACAAAAGGCGCATCCAAAACTTCGTGGAATCTCCTACTAACTACCATCTAACTACTCCGTTGGAGTAGTGAATAAATATATAAATACATTAATACATTATCAACTTACCGCAAGTATATCACGATAATATGCATTTGTCTTCTTCACAAACATTAGGTTTCAACAATATGATATATCGTTGAAATGATTGTGTACTAGCACAAGAGAGAGAGAGGGCATGTCTTTCATGAAAGCTGGAGCGCAAAATGTCAATACTGGCAAGATTCCATACTCGCAAACGGCATACTGGCAAGTAGGCCTTAATAAATAGTTAAAAATTTCGTTGTAAAATGCTTTAGATTATGAAAACGACGTTCAATTTTCCCTGATTCTATTTAAAATTGAAAACAAAATTACAGGTTACAATTACAAAAAATGTAATTTGTAATTGTAATTTTTGGAGCCGAAATTTATAAATGTAACTTGTAATTGTAATTTTCAAGAACGATTTTAGGGAAGTAACTTTGTAATTGTAATTTTCAAGAGGCTGGCAGAAGAAAAATTTTGTATTTTGTAATTTTTATACAGATTTTTGGAGAAGTAATTTTGAAATTTGTAACTTCAACTCCAAAGAATGTAATTTTAACATCTCTGGCATTTTGCCTAAAAAGAGTGGCTAAATGTCTTTCACAGTGATCACAAATATTTGTACCTTAAAAATACAAGGCTTCCAAAGTACACCACAGGGATGTTCCTGTTTCTATGCCGCAGGATCCCAAAAAAGTCACATCGGTGTCAATGGGAAGTTTCAAAATAGCTCTCCTACTTCTAGTAAGATTGCTCATTTGCACTACAGAAGTGCAAATTAGTATCCCGAATCAGATTTTAGGTAAAAATTGTAATACGATTGTTGTGTATTAATAACAAGTTTTTATGTAATGTATCAACTCCCAGTAAATTTTTATTAGCACTGCTCAAAAAATTTCGAAATGCGTCATCGTAATAACAATATTTTTGAAACTCCAATGCAAATCGTTACCTGAATGTTACTTCAAATTTGCATTCTTGGAATGCGCTATTGCACTCCTGTAGTGCAAATAAGCATCCCTACGTAGACTACAATTAGCCCTCTAGGAGTGCAAATTTGCACGCTGAACCCTGACTGGAAGTCTATGTTTATTTAAGTTTATTTAAGAGGCCGAACTTTTATTTTAAGCACCCCGGATATTAGTGCATCGTTGAATGGCTGTGTGCAATGGACTGATGCAATTTTAAACATGCTAATTAGAAGAGCATATCTAGTATAAAATTGTACCCTCATACAAAACATAAAGCCATATTCCCATATCACAAGTTTTGTGTTCGAGCAAAGGGGGATACGAGCCCACAAAGGGTGATAAATTTTAAAAACTTAACCCCTCGAACCAACAGCTTGGTCTTAGGATCCATAATTTAATACTGTCCACCATGTTCTTTCGACCGAGTTTCGACGATTCAGCTCATCTCAAACTAGAAATTCTTCTCACACGACGGGTATTAAATGTAAATTAAGTGCAACAACCACACGTGTAGTTGTATAATAAATGTGAACAAACATTTCAATATAAGTGAGTAATATAAACGACTCTTGAGTGATAAGAAAATCGTCTTTAACTTTTGCAACTTGTTTTTGGAATATCTAAATCAACTCCTCTGCTGTCATTTAAAAGTGAAATTCATTAAAAAATAACAGCATCGTTCAAATTGTAATAACGTATTATAATTTATAGGTTCGAGGCACCATTCCACACAGCGAAAGAACAACAAATATTTCCTATGGCGCAAATATTACACCAGATCCAACACTGTCATCAGCTAAGGGGCGGCATAGCTCATCGAGCTCTTCTAGTAGTACCACCTCTGAAATGTCACCTTCTAAAGAACCTACAGGTCCTATTGTAGACAAAAGCACGTCCCGATCCCAGGATACCACAAGTGTCATCACGACGTCGGCTGCTGTTAACACTTTTAATGCTTATTTAGGTTCCTCTTCAAAAAATACCTCTACGTCTTCCGTGACATCACAAATGGCACATTCCGCAACTAGCACAACCAGCAATCAGTCTACAGATACTCCTAAAATGTATTCGACAAATGTCAACATTCACACAACTCACGAAAAAAACATTCCTTCCAAACCATTACCTATGTCATTGAGCACACCAAGCCAAGATCGAAATAATGACTTGGGAAGCAAGCAAAACCTGTACCCCAATCTAGGCACATCAAATAAGTCGACTACTCAAACAAATTTTAACAGTGGTGGCAATCGACTTGAATCATACCAAGTTAAGGCGCCGAAAATCTCAAGTACCCAAACAAATACAGCTGCCCCAACTACAGCTAAATCAGTGAGAAAAGTTCGTCCGCAAATCTCCAAAATTTCGCCCGCTCTTGAGCAGAAAATAAACGCTGACCCTTACCTTTGCGCTGGTGTTTTCTTTCATCAACTCAATACAAATCAAAGCGATACAATTGACAACTACATAGCCCATCATGATGCAAAATGGTCCGACCAGACGTTTGTTCGTACTGCATTTAGTACAAAAAATAAATTGACAACCCACCAAGGCCAGGCTAAAAAATGGGACGTTATAGAGCAATCGCTCATGTCTCTACTTGCGCAATGTACCAAAGGTAGAATACTTCTCCCTATTTTCGCAGTATTAACATATATGTACAAAAATTATTACAGATTGATATTAATACAATATCTCCTGATGAGTTCAGTAGGTTCCTACTCGCAGCGGGTTGATGCTATGATGAGAAAAACGATTTCGAACTATGGTGCTCAAAGCAAAACGGACTTTATGACTTTGACCTATCCTGATATTGCACAATGTTTTGCAACAACGATTCCAGTGGTCATCCAACATGCAGTGTCACTACCTTCTCTGTTGGCAGAGCCAATGCCTATTCTGAAGGCAAATCATAATAAAACGATTTATTTAACAAAAAAGCTGGCTTGCAGCTTGCTAGCAAATGCATTTTTCTGTACTTTCCCAGAAGAAAGAAGCAACTTGCCGGATATAAATTTTTATCCGTAAGTCACGTATTTTTAACCTAAATAACTTCAGCACAAAGCTAAAACCCATTTTTTAAAAATATTTTTAGAATGTTCAACACCGCAACACGAGGTGATGCCAAAGCTGAAAAGCTGAAGTGCATTCTTAACTACTTTCAACAAGTTGGCCAACCTGGTAAAAATGCTGAGAAAGAAAACCGAATCATTTCCTTTGAAAGAAGATGCATTCATAAGAAGGTAGATTGGGCTAATTCTCAACGGCAGTTAGCTACCATTAAGCTAGAGGTATCAAAGAAAATTGAGGAAGAACATGGAACTCTTCATGTTGACTTTGCAAACAAGAAAGTTGGTAAGATTGTAATAGTTAAGAGTAGCCTGAATTAAAATAGGCAAGTTTATGCAGAATTTAATTGTTTGGATTTTTTTTATCAAGGTGGTGGTGTCCTGAACGAAGGTTCCGTAATGGAAGAAATAATGTTTGCCATTTGTCCTGAGATGATAGTATCTCGCCTGTTTACCGAAATATTAGATGATGATGAAGTTCTTGTGATAACTGGTACAGAACAGTACAGCAACTATAAAGGCTACAGTAGAAACTTTCAATTTGATGGGAGTTGCAAACCACTTGACTATAAGGTGGACGAACTTGGTCGTAGCTGCAGCCAAGCTGTGATCATGGATGCTTTGCATTTTAAACAGTATGGACGTTTTTTTATATCTTATTTCAATTTCATTACCTTCAACTAATTTTACTTTTTCTTCTTAGGCACGAAGTTGACACACAGTTTCAAGAAAATCTAATTAATAGGGAGCTCCATAAGGCATATGTGGCCTTTGTCATCCCTCCGGGGGAGCCAAATATTCCCATTTCTACTGGTAACTGGGGTTGTGGTGCATTTAATGGAGATGTTGAGTTGAAGTTCCTAATTCAATGGATGGCTGCATCTGAAACTGGAAGAAATTTAATGACATATCACACAATTGGTGATCAAAATTTATCACAGGCCATACAATCCGTGGAAATTTTTTTTAAGCAAAACAGTGTAAGCGTTGGGCAATTGTATAAAAATGTTGCTAAACTATCCAAAAGAAAAAATGCGCTAAATATCAGTTCTGTGTTTGATATACAATAAAAAGAGGGTAGAAGGTGTTTTTTAGCAATGCAGCAATTATGATTCTAAACCACCTAACTTTTTCTCGAGATAGAAATTATCAACCTTGTTATTGTAATATTATAAATAGTTATATTATTTATTTTTGAGCACGTCGCAATCCCGACATAAAAATACTCTTCAAGCAGCTTCGCTAACGTTACTACGAGGAAAGTTGACCTATTCTCTCTATTCTTTAAAAATCAAAATTTTGAAGCTGCCTGCGCACGATTTTCATTCCTGAAAATATGTACACGACTAGGTTGCCGTCGATCCTCGAGCTAACATAAGTTGATTGCCAACAAAAAATGGCCGCATCAATTTTGACACCTCAGAACAAAGTTTGGGGGTGCGCGCCCGAGAGCTAGTACACAACTTTGTGCCTTGAAGAATAACGAATTCGGTGATACTTCGCACTTAGTCTCACGTCAAAAAGCGGTATTTTGGGACCGATATTATTTAGACCCAGTTTCCACATAGTTTTAATATTATTTTTGACGCTAGAATCCGATAAAAATACTTCAGCTTCCGTAACGTTAACGGCAAAGTGAGCTATTCTTCCAAAATTTCAAATTTTGGAAGCTGACTGCGCAATTTGTTCATCCTGAAAAACAATATTTTTACAGACTAGGTTGCGCAATCTCTCCTCACGAGCCTAAACACTAAATGGTTATTGGCCAGGGCAAGACACGCGAGACAGCCTCCCAACCTGTTTTCCTTACGGCGGTCAAAAATGATCGAGCCAAATTTATTGTTTGGCCCAATAAACGAATGTAAGCCTTCCCGAAAAAGAGGTCCTGGCGGCAACCCTAGTCTTTAAAATATTTTTAGGCGAATGAAAAAGTTGCGCAGTTTGACAGCACCAAAGTTCAAAAATATTGAATTTTGCGAAGAAATAAGGTGGGGGTGCGCGCGCGAGCTTAAGCGAACTAATATTTGCCCGTTAACCGTTACTTTCAAGCTTGTCGAATAGTGATAAGATTTTATCGAAACGAATATATCTACGTCTAATTTAATGTTGGAATTAGATGAAGAAAATAAAATAGAAATAAACTGATATAAAACTATTTGATTCACGTAAATAATTAAATAAATGGTTCGGCCAAACACGTCACTTTCTCCCAAAACGGTTTAGGGCCAATTGAGGCAGGCCATAGCAAGCGATCAATTTGCGTATGACCGCAAAGTAATCTATGGTTATCACAACAAGATAATTATGCGCGCTATATCTCATGCGACGACACCTGTCGTTATAGTTACCTATCCAGTGCGGGAGCGAAAGTATTACCATAGAGTCTCTCTGTGCCGCACACAAGCGACCGTTCCAAATCTCTGATTAACTTGAGAGATCAAAAACATAATATAGATAGCTGGCAATTTTATGTTCGAGCAAAAAAACAATATATAGAAATCGAGAGAAAGAATCGACGCACAACCTAAGTTAGATATAAAACAAATAATATTTATAGAAAAAATGTCCGAACAGGACAGCCCATACAGAAATTTATATAAAAGAAATGAGAAGAGTTTATTCACCTTTCAGTAAACGAGTTACAGAAGCTGAAAGTAATATCATCGCGGATTCCACCGAAACAGAAAAAAAAAAAAAAAAAAAAAAAAAAAAAAAAAAAAAAAAAAAAAAAAAAAAAGAAAATAAAAAAAAAAAAAAAAAAAAAAAAAAAAAAAAAAAAAACACTTGCCATATCACTGCTTTCAAAAGCGGACATAATTTTGGTTTAACAAACCTGTGATTGTCACATCGCAAAAAAGAACCGTGCAATAAAAAAAAAAAAAACAATCAAAAGACCTAACACACAAAATTTAGTTAATCAAAATAATCTTGATATATTATATAAAAATTAGAGCGGATATCGCTCTATAGTAGGGTATTGAGCATTAATGTTGTTACTATGATTGTCGATGAAAAAAGAGTTCTGGTTTCTTACACATATGGAAATGCCGATTTTTGAACTCTGACTATACAAACTAAACTAATCTACCCGCGATCCCTGCACATTCTTATGTAAACATAAATCAACAGACTAGATCACTAGTTTTAGCTATACCATTTTTATTACTTATATGTAGTTTTACTCAACTTTCTTAAATCACGCAATTGAAACCAACGCTTACACCTGTTTTGCTTTTAAGAAAATTTTCCCATGGATTGTTTATGCTGTGATAAATTTCGATCAACGCTGCGATTGTGGTGTATATATCATGCATAAATTTCTTCCCAGTTTCAGCATGCAGGACACCATCCTAGGAGATGGAGAGAACTTCAGCTGAAAAGTGATGCACACAAATGTAAGAGTACACAGCACGAATACCTGTAATAAGTACGCGTAGTAGAAATGGGAAATATTCGGGGTCATGCACTACGAGCCGGAGGGATGTACGAAAGGCAACACATATCGTCGGCGCGCGGTGTATTGAGAGATGGTTTACAGCTTTTAAAAGTTCCTAGAGAATCAAGATTTTATCGTTTTGTAACACGAGATGTTACACACTCTATCCGATGAACGCTTCACACAAATTTATAAGGAGAGAAGAGGTGGACAGAACAATTAAGTTTTTATATGAAAGAGAAGTATAACGTGATATTGATGGGCAAAATTGAGCGAGAAGATATTAAAGGAAAAGATCAATAGAATAGAAATGCCACGTGTCTGGACTTCTATTTTATGCGGTGCGAAGTTTGTAAATTGTCCGAGAACAGAAACTATCAACGAGGTTTAGTTAACCACAATAAATATCGTCATATGCATCCGCTGTGCGTTTGAAGCATGGTCGAGAATGGGCAAGCTGTGATGACAAACCCACACGTTCTAATATGTATTTTATAAAAATGAACCACACCGTCACATCAGTTACAAGTGTTTGCAACCCCCATTGACACAATTGAAAGTTTCTAGACAAACTTTCCACCCCTCCACTTGGATAGTAAATATATAAGAGCGATCAGGTCTTGCCGCATTGTTGCTTTAATTTTTGTGAGACCTTGTGTGTAATAGTAATTATGCGTCGTCGTATTCGGCACTGCTTTTCAATTTCGGCACACAGATAACATTCTCCGAGTCATGGCGATCATGAAAGTAGCGATATGTATGTCACACAAGTTGCCGAAATTAAATCCATTCAGACCAGCAAAGTTTACCCCGATAGCTCGCAGCGGCAAGCACCTAATCCCCGCACTGATCTTGGTTGTCAGAACATAGGGATCGCAGTTTTGTTCTAGAACAATAACGCGATGTCAAGCTAACACACATTCTGCGTCAAACCTTAGTTCTGTCATATACATCATTTTAGAGAAATTTGACAAAATGTGCGCAAGGCAGCTTCGCGAAAATTTGTAATTTTGGAAGAATAAGCCTGCAACTTCGCGTTATCCGATTCGTTATCGAAGTCATGAAAGAATTTTTAATCGAGGGAGTTTCTAAGCGGACGACCGCCGACCTTTTTCAAGAAGAAAGATATGATAATATAAACAATATTAATGGTACACCACGATAAATAACAATAGTTTCACCAAAAAATCTTGCCCCCAATACCGAAAAGATTAATCATGTGAGCCAGAAAAAGTTGGGTCGATTATAGAGTATCACGAATTCTGTTAAGATCGCCTAAACTCCTTATTCAGGCAAGCGCTGTCTACAATCTTAACGCTTTACCTAGGCTATATCCTTGCTCCCGCGCCACACTACGGCCCCAAACTTGTTCCTTGGTGCGTCAAAATGATCAGCCTAATTTCTTTGATTGGGCAATAACTATGTAGGCTCGAGATCGACGTCACCTAGTCTTGTAACATAATTTTTCTAGGAATGAAAAATGTGCGCCAGGCAAGCTCTCAAAATTTGAATTCTTAAAAAGAATAGGCGATCACTTTCCCGTTAACGTTACGAAGCTGAAAGTAATTTTTATCGGATTCGAACGTCAAAAATACATATAACTATTTAAAAACAAATAACTAAATGAGTTATAATCTATTCGAGAAAAAGTTGGTGTTTTAAATTCATAATGCATTGGCTAAAAAACACTTCTACCCTCTTTTTATGTAATCAAACACAGACTGATATTTAGCCATTTTTCTTTGGTAGTTTACAACTTTCTTATACAATTGCCCAACGC
>LJIJ01006076.1:0-10275 GCA_001718145.1 Orchesella cincta
CCGCCATAGGAATTCCCGAGGCTACGTGCTTAGCGCTTCGTGAGTTCATGTTACTATCTCAGCCAGAATGGAAATAATCATTTTGCAAGAAGCGGAAATGATGTGTAATTCATGGAGAATTGAAATCTATTGAATTAAAATAATAATGCACAAAATCCCACATGGTCACAAGGGACCCTTAAAAACTTTACTTAGCCTTGGCCATCATTAAACTGAAGCAAATTGCTAAGATACTCTAGCAGGTCGAAAGACTACAAAAATATTTGAGGCGTATGCTAATTGGCTCAGTAAGAATGCAAAGCAAAGCGCAAAACGTAGGAGTTCGCCAAGATTATTAATTATACTCGCACTTGCCGCTCTACTTTTTACGGCATTTCCAGAGGCGAAAAGCCTTTTACTTTTCAATTAGTATTGTTTTGTTTCGCAGCATTTCTGCTAGATTTGTGAAGGACAATGGTTTTCTGTTATAGTACAAAATAAAATGCGACCTTACCACATAGTTTTTTGGTTCTTTTATAAATGCTGCTTCGTTACACGAATTACAAATTACACGAATTATGGACACCGCACTATGATGCATTGACTGGCCTACTTATTCTCGGAACTACAATTTTTTACATGGAGAGTGACAACAAATTTTTAAAATCGAGCCCAGAAAATTGTAATTTGATGATCACAATTCACTTTTTCTAGGGTAGAAAATTCCCGATAAAGGCCGATAAGACTATTTTTGGAACTCCAAAATGTACCAATTTTAAGCTATCTCTCAAAGTTCACGCTGATCGCCATTTTAGCCCTTCTTCCATAGTATCTTTTCTGCACGCCAAAGCAAAATCGTAGTCCCCCCAGTTCTGAGATACCCATCTATCAAATAAAGGTTCTTGTGAACATTTTGCTTTAAAAAAATATAGAAATACACCTGCGCAAACTCAAACGGCAAAGGTTTCAAATATTAGCCAAACTGTTTGAGCAAAATTCAAAACCGTCCATTCAAATGTTCATGCTGGTATTTGCTTTAAAATATTAGTACATGACGTTTTAACAATGTTAGGAACAATTTCAGGAATCATGCATGCCTTACAGCTGAAATTGAGGAACCTAAAAAAATTGACAGAGTCGAGATTTCAAAACTTAAATGTGTGGATGTAGAGTTTGCGGCAAGTGTATTTTCTATGTTTTATAGATGAAAATGCTACAACACTCTCATTTTGATCAATGTTTCACAGAACAGGGGACCCAGATATTACAGAACTTATGACAAAGATACTGCGGTAAAACTACTAATTGGGGTCCCGGGCATGCTTTTTATAAATAGTTAACAATTGGTACATTTTCGACATTCGAAAGTAATCTTATTGAAATCTTCACAATTTTTTACCCTAGAATAACTGAAGTTTTGATCAATATATGGGCACGTTGAAAAATTTGTTTCTCCAAAATGAATTTCGAGGAGTAAGTAGGCGCGTCATGCTCATAGTGCGCCGTGAGAAGCATCTAAAAAGGAAAGTTGAAGCTTTGTTCCTAGTCTTCTGCCGTAGCAGATTTAATTATTTCTCTTTCCGCTTATACAACCCTTAAAACGTAATCTCAATAAAATGAGTATATAAATGATGACGATGTTACTATTTAAATATTCCTACAGCACCTTTTAGCATCATCTTTAAAAAAGAAAGGCAAATCAAGCAAACAATTCTGCATAGTGGTAGTATACCTTTAACCAGTAAAATCTGTAGGTTGAATGGTGGGATTTTTACAAGAACGGCGTAAATCATTGCAGTAATAACCCGAAAACCAAAAGGATGTAGCTTCTAAAAATGGACAGAAAAAACTCGTGTCTTCTTTCAATATGTTTCGGAAAAATATTACGTTCCACCCTGTAGCGCGACGGCTACTCCTACAGACTTTCTCGCCTTTTAATATTACTATTATCCATAGCCAGACTAGACAGGGTCATGAAAAACACAGCATGAAATCAGGAACGCAGCAGGTTCAAGGAAAAAGTTGTTTGCCAAGCTTTCTTTACTTTTACTTTTGACCAATTTTCTCTCGACTTATTTTTAAGTTTTGCAGGAGGAAACACTTTTTGTTTCTTGAGGATGCGCTTTCTGTAACTATCGGTAAAGGAGTGAATGGCCAGCTAAATCATAATGTAATATACCTACGTTATTTGCGGTGGCTTTCTAATCTAAATGGAATTGTGGGAAGATAGTAGAGGAAAAGAGAATACATGAGTAGCACACGTTCAATATGTGTGACATGCTTTCTTATGAGATTGATAACAATAGCAAAAACTCAAAGGAATAGTGGCAAAAAAGAGTGCAAACGCACCCTTGAATCATAAAAAAGAAAAGTTTTCCTAATTGCCCTGGCATGACAAAAATCTTTAATCTTAGCATTCAAATTATTTAAAAAAGTGTTGGTGATTTGTTAAGCCTTTTGTTCTACATTTCACCGTTTAAGCGCATTTGTTGTAAATTTCAATCTTCCGAGAAAGTTTTCTTGTTTTCATAAAGAAATATGATCTAATATGGAAAGTAGGTGAAATTGTTAAAAGAATCTTTCGAAACATTATCAACAAGTTTAGTGGAGATTAGTGAAATGATAAATCGCGACGGCACATGAAGCTAATTAAGTAGTTGGCCTTCTATAATCCCAGTCATTCTGGCTAAAATATCTTGGCCAGAATACAAGGAAAAAAAGTAAGAGTAAAGTCACATAGGCGAGTGATTATCAAATTGTTTTAAATTGATGCCACTTTTATTCGCATTTCCCTTCATGGAACTTGGAACATTATTAAACTATATAAATAAATTGAGTATATGCAGCTTCTAAGTTGAGCAACATTATACGGCAAACTCCAATGTTTGTCAATACTTCCTTTACCGTCCTTTCATTAAGCTTACTGTGAACTTCGCAGTCTTTCTTATTTTGTCTTAAGTGTCTTCTTGTGTCATGTGCGCTGATATACTGCAATTTATTATATATTTTAATAATGTCCAATTTCCATGAAGGGAAATGCAATAAAGTGGCATCAATTTACAACATTATATCACTCGCCTATGTGCCTTTACCTCTTACTTTTTTGCTTATATTCTGGCAAGATATTTTAGAAGAATCGACTGGGATAATAGGAGTCAAACTACTTAATTAGTTTCATGTGCCGTCGCGATTTATCATTTCACTATCTCCACTAAACTTGTTGATGATGTATTCAAAACTTGTTTACAATTTCACCTACTTTCCATATTAGATCATATTTCTTTATGAAACAAGAAACTTTCTCGGAAGATTGAAATTTACAACAAATGCGCTTAAACGTGAAAGTAGACAAAAGGTTAACAAATCACCAACACTTTTTAAATAATTTGAGTGCTAAGATTAAAGATTTTTGTCATGCCAGGGCAATTAGGAAAACTTTTCTTTTTTATGATTCAAGAGTAGTTTGGCACTCTTTTTTGCACTATTCCTTTGAGTTTTCTGCTATTGTATCAATCTCATTAAGAAAGCATGTCACACATATTGAACGTGTTGCTACTCATGTATTCTCTTTCTCTACGCTTATCTTCCCACAATTCCATTTTAGATAAGAAGCACCGCAAGTAACGTAGGTATATTACATTATGATTTGGCTGGCATTCACTCGTTTACTTTAGTTACAAAAAGCACATCCTCAAGAAACAAAAAGTGTTTCTTCCTGTAAAAGTCAAGAATAAGTCGAGGAAAAAATGTGCAAAAGTAAAAGCTAAGAAAGCTTGGCAAACAACTTTTCCCTTGAACCTGCTGCGTTTCTGATTACATGCTGTGTTTTTCATGACCCTGTCTAGTCTGGTTATGGATAATAGTAATACAAAAAGAGGAGAAAGGCAGTAGGAGTAGCCGTTGCCTACGGTGTGGAACGTAATATTTTTGGAAATATATTGAAAGAAGACACGAGGTTTTTGTTGGCCATTTTTAGAAGTACGTCCTTTTGGTTTAGGGTTATTACTGCAATGCGGCTCTTGTAAAAAATCCCACATCAACCTACAGATTTTACTGGTAAAGGTATACTACACTATGCAGAATTGTTGCTTGATTGCTACTTTTTTGAAAGATGATGTAAAAATGATTACAAAGCTGTGTAGGAATAATTAAATAGTAACATTTGTCATCGTTTATATACCCATTTCATTGAGATTACGTAGGTTGTAGAAGGAAAGAGAAATAATAAATCTGTACGGCAAACTAGACAAACTTCAATTTCCTTTTTAGATGCTTCTCACGGTGCACTATGATGCATGACGGCTACTTACTCTCGAAATTCATTTTGGAGAAAAATTTTCAACGTGCCCATATATGATCAAACTTCAGTTATTCTAGGGTAAAAAATTGTGAAGATTTCAATAAGATTACTTTCGAATGTCGAAAATGTACCAATTGTTAACTATTTATATAAAGCATGCCCGGGACCCCAATTTTAGTAGTTTTACCGCAGTATCTTTGTCATAAGTTCTGTAATATCTGGGTCCCCCCTGTTCTGTGAAAACATTTGATCAAATGAGAGTGTTGTGAGCATTTTCATCTATAAAACATAGAAATACACTTGCGCAAACTCTACATGCACAACATTTAAGTTTTGAAATCTCGACTCTGTCAATTTTTTAGGTTCCTCAATTTCAGCTGTAAGGCATGCATGATTCCTGAAATTGTTCCTAACATTGTTAAAACGTCATGTACTAATATTTTAAAGCAAAATACCAGCATGAACATTTGAAATGGACGGTTTTTGAATTTTGCTCAAACAGTTTGGCTAATATTGAAACCTTTGCCGTTTGAGTTTGCGCAGGTGTATTTCTATAATTTTTAAAGCAAAATGTTCACAAGACCTTAATTTGATAGATGGGTATCTCAGAACTGGGGGGACTACGATTTTGCTTTGCGTGCAGAAAAGATACTGTGGAAGAAGGGCTAAAATGGCGATTCAGCGTGAACTTTGAGAGGATAGCTTAAAATTGGTACATTTTGGAGTTCCAAAAATAGTCTTATCGGCTTTTCGGGATTTTCTACCCTAGAAAAAGTGAATTGTGATCATAAAATTACATCTGGGTCGATTTTAAAAATTTGTTGTCACTCTCCATGTAAAATTGTATTTCGAGAATAAGTAGCGTCATGCATCATAGTGCGGTGTCCATAATCTGTATTTGTAATTCGTGTAACCGAAGGACATTTATAAAGAAACCAAAAACGTGTGGTAAAGTCGCATTTATTTTGTATTACAGAAAACCATGTCCTTCAACAACATTAGAGAAATGTGGAAACAACAATACTAATTGGAAAAGTAAAAGGCTTTCGCGAAAAAATGCGTAAAAACCTAGAGCGGAAGTGGAGGGAATCGTACATCTAGGAACTTCCTACTTTTGGCTCTGCTTTGCATTCTACTCGGTCAGTAAGCATACATTCAAATATTTTTGTAGTCTATTCGCAGCTAGAAAATCTGCAATTTGCTTCCAATTTGATTGACGGCCAAGGTCAGTAAAGTTTAGGGTGTTCCTTGTGACCATGTGGATTTTGTACATTATATTTTAATTTCAATAGATTCCCATTCTCCATGAATGACACATCATTTCCGTTTGCAAAATGATTATTTCCAGCTAGCTGAGTAGTAACATGAACTCACGAAGGTTTTGAGAGTAGCTGGGAATTCGTATGGGGAATTGTTTGAATAAACATTCTACACTGTATTTTGTATGCTTAGAGTCGCTGACATTTTTTCGCACTGAAGTGAATTTCTGTATATATTGATATAGAAGATTGCTAGTTACTTTTATAAGCCGCTCCGCATATTCTTTGGACAATGTTATATTTCTCGAAGTGAAGTTTAAAGGTAGGCAAACCTTGTAGTCAATTTGGTACACCCAAATAATATGGAATGCTCATTGAGGCAATGTATTATGTGTAATAATCGTGCCATTTTGGACATCGCATGCGACCTTCTTTATCTATACCTACGCACACTCATAATCATTTATCACGGTGATGGCATCCGACTCTCCCCAGAGCAACTTGCTTGGGCCCAGGATGGAGGTTAAAGCATAGCTGTTTTGAGTCATACAGCCCCATTTCTGACTGGGAATCCAAGTGCCTGTGTTGGTTAGGTGAGGTAATGTAAGGCTTATGGCTAACCTACACCAACAACAGCACTTGGATTCCCAGTTTCAGAAATGGGGCCTGGATGACTCAAAACAGCCTAATGCCTTTAACTCCATCTGGGCCCAAGGTCAGTTGCTCTGACTCTCCCACCATAATGGCTGTGTTAACTCAGCGCCAGTCAACCTTCGTCCGTATCTTCCTCAATTTCAAAGTTGGGTAATATCAATCTACTTTCGACTTGGGTTAATTAACGTACATGTAAATTTATAGACTCTATCCGCCTTAAGACTATAGTTAAATGTATAGGTCACTCATGTAAAATATCAACGGCTTTCACAGAGCGTAGATCTTTCAGCTCAGAGTATGAAAGTAGTCTGCCTACAGCTGGCGGCGTAAATAAAACGAAAAAAAAAGTTAATAAACCAATTTAAATTGGTTTTTATTGGTTCTTAATCAAAAAGGAAAAGAAAATTTTGAATTTACCGAGCTACATCAGCATAGATGGAAACTGCAACAAACAGTAACGCAGCCCACCACATTATCTAATAGATCATATAAAATCTCTAGGTATATAAGTTTGCTTTTAATTTTTATCATATTTCCACTTCAATTGTAAAAAGTTATTCGGTGAGAAATTTGACTTAGCAGAATTCATCAAAAGAAAGCATTAGACAGACGAGGACAGCACATTAGATGTTATTTCCAGTAGGATAAACGCCTTTTTATTTCAGTTGAACGTTTTTCTATCTTGTCCGTCTTTTGAGCGATGACAGTTTTAGTTCCACCAAATAGTCCATAAGTTTACAGAGTAAGAATTATGTTCACAATTTTTCTTTCTTTAAACAACACATGTTCGAGGGAAGACCAAGGGGGCCCAAGGACATGTAAATAAAAAGGGCAAATAGCGAGTTGCCTAAATCAGAGCATAAGAACACCTCACATAATATACAATTTCTTATGCCATCATGACGAGAAAGAATGCACTAAAATCTCCCAGAAAATATCGCAAAACTCCCAATAATGCTGTTACCACATAAAATGGTTTTCGGATGAATATGGGAGACAGTGATGTCATGTCCATGAAAAAACATGCTGAACATTATGTTGTTTTATTCACAAACCCAAAATATTTCAGGCATAAAAAAAGTCAGAACGGGGGGCAAGTTAGAGGCCTAGAATACTGGTAAGCGTGAGTATTAAAGTGAGGACAAGAACGTGAAGTGCGATCATCAAAAGATATAATGGAGAAGAAAACCCGTTCTTGAGAAACTTAAGGTTAAACACCTCTCTTTTTGGTATATAAAGCTCCGCTCAGCATTACTACCAAAAGAGAGGTGTTAACCTTAAGTTTTTCTAAGAACGGTTTTCTTCTCCCATTATACTTTTGAGTGATGCAGCTTCAGTTGCTTGTCCCTCAGCTTTAAGACATCACGCTTACAGCTCTTCCTAAGCCCTCTAACTTGCCTTCGCCGTTTCTGACTTTTTTTATGCCTGAAAATATTTTGGGTTTGTAATAAAAACATAATGTTCAGCTGTTCTTTTCATGAACATGACATCACTGTCTCCCCATATTCATCCGAAAACCATTTTATGGTGGTAACAGAATTATTGGGAGTTTGCGATATTTTCTGGGAGTTTTAGTGCATTCTTTCTTCGTCCATGATGGCATAAGAAATTTATAATTATGTTGGTGTTCTTATGGCTCTGATTTAGGCAACTCGCTATTGCCTTTTTTATTTACATGTCCTTGCCCCTTGGCTTTCACTGCGAAATGGTGTGTTAAAGAAGAAAAATTTGTGAACATAATTCTTTAACTCTGGAAACTTAATGGACTATATGGTGAACTAAAACTGTCCTCGTCAAAAGACGGACAAGAATATGAAAACGTTCAACGAAAAAAAAGGTTATGCCCTACCTGGAAATACATCTAACTGTGGTCCTCGTCTGATCTTAATGCGTTTCTTTGTGAATTCTGCTAATGTCAATTTCTCCACCAATAACTTTTACAATTGAAAGTGAAATATGATAAAAATTAAGGCTTAACTATATACCCTAAGAGATATATGATCTTATTAGATAATGTGTGGGGGCTGCGTTACTGTTTGTTGCATTTCCATCTTGTGATGTAGCTCGCGGGTAAATCAAATTGCTTTTTCCTTTTTGATTAAGAACCAATAAAAACCAATTTAAATTGGTTTATTAACTTTTTTTTTTCGTTTATTACGCGGCCACTGTAGGCAGACTACTTTCATATCCGAATACAAATGTCTACGTTCTGTGAAGCCGTTGATATTTTACATGAGTTGACCTATACATTTACCTATAGTCTTAAGGCGAATAGAATCTTACATGACATTACTAAACACAAGTCGAAAGTAGATGATATTACCCAACTTGATAATTGAGAAGAATTCGGGCGAAGGTGACTGGCGCTGATTTAACACAGCCATTATGTGGGGAGAGTCAGAGCAACTTGACTTGGGCCCAGATGGAGGTAAAGCATTAGCTGTTTTGAGTCATCCAGCCCCATTTTTGAACTGGGAATCCAAGTGCCTGTGTTGGTTGTTAGCCATAAGCTTACATTACCTCAGCCCTAACCAACACAGGCACCTTGGATTCCCAGTTCAAGAAATGGGCTGGATGACTCAAAACAGCTAATGCTTTAACCTCCATCTGGGCCCCCAAGTCAAGTTGCTCCTGGGAGAGTGATGGCATCACGCGTGATAAATGATTATGATGTGCGTAGGATAGATAAAGAAGTCGATGGCGATGTCCAAATGGCACGATTATACACATATACATTGCCTCATGAGCATACCATAATTATTTGGGTGTACCAAATTGACTACAAGGTTTGCCACCTTTAAACTTCACTTGCGGAATATAACATTGTCCAAAAGAATAATGCGGAGCGGCTATAAAAGTAATAGCAACCTTTACATTCACTTATTACGAAAAAATGTGCAGCGACTCTAAGCATACAAAATACAGTACAGAATATTTTTTCAAACAATTCCCATACGAATTCCCAGCTACTCTCAATACCTTCGTGAGTTCATGTTACTACTCAGCTAGCTGGAAATAATCATTTTGCAAACGGAAATGATGTGTCATTCATGGAGAATGGGAATCTATTGAAATTAAAATATAATGTACAAAATCCACATGGTCACAAGGGACACCTTAAACTTTACTTACCTTGGCCATCAATTAAACTGGAAGAAAATTGGCAGATACCTAGCAGCGAATAGACTACAAAAATATTTGAGGGTATCCCCTAATTGGGCTCAGTAGAATGCAAAGCAAAGCCAAAAGTAGGAGTTCCCCAGATGTATAATTATCTCCACTTCCGCTCTACTTTTTACGCATTTCCGAGCGAAAGCCTTTTTACTTTTCAATTAGTATTGTTGTTTCCAACATTTCTCTAATGTTGTTGAAGGACATGGTTTTCTGTAATACAAAATAAAGTGGCGACTTAACCAACACGTTTTTGGTTCTTTTATAAATGTCCTTCGGTTACACGAATTACAAATACAGATTATGGACACCGCACTATGATGCATGACGGCTACTTATTCTCGAAATACAATTTTACATGGAGAGTGACAACAAATTTTTAAAATCGACCCAGATGTAATTTGATGATCACAATTCACTTTTTCTTAGGGTAGAAAATTCCGATAAAGCCGATAAGACTATTTTTGGAACTCCAAAATGTACCAATTTTAAGCTATTCTCTCCAAAGTTCACGCTGAATCGCAATTTAGCCCTTCTTCCATAGTATCTTTTCTGCACGCAAAGCAAAATCGTAGTCCCCCCAGTTCTGAGATACCCATCTATCACATTAAGTCTTGTGAACATTTTGCTTTAAAAAATATAGAAATACACCTGCCGCAAACTCAAACGGCAAAGGTTTCAATATTAGCCAAAACTGTTTGGAGCAAAATTCAAAAACCCGTCCATTTCAAATGTTCATGCTGGTATTTTGCTTTAAATATTAGTAGATGACGTTTTAACAATGTTAGGAACAATTTCAGGAAATCATGCATGCCTAACAGCCTGAAATTGAGGAACTTAAAAAATTGACCCGAGTCGATTTCAAAACTTAAATGCTGTGGATGTAGAGTTTGCGCAAGTGTATTTCTATGT
>LJIJ01006077.1:0-10272 GCA_001718145.1 Orchesella cincta
CCCTTTCTCCGTTACAAGGTGATATCTTCGTTCAGGCAATGAGCTTTGAAGGGATATCTGTGCTTAAATAGCGATGTTATGCTTATTTGTTCTTGCTATGTACGCCATACAACCTCAACCCAATCGCGATAAAACCCTTAGTGAGAAGTAATTCATATCTGTAGAGCGTATAAGTTCTAGGAAACAGACATCGTTTTTAATTTGTTAGCGATGATATTATCTAACTTACTCAATATTTCAACTTTGCCTTCTCAGTTCTTGCGTTATATGATTTGCAGACCTCATCATACGCATGCCCCGTACGCATCAGTCTGCACATCATGCCCTGCTGTCAAAGTAGTTTGTAGCCCTGTAAAATTTTTGCAGAAGAGATGAATGAATTGCCATTAATTTTTGTGCTATGAAAACCCGTAAGCCACCGAGGACGAGGCATGCCTTCTCGAGATTTTCAAAATCGAGCAAAACTGCGAATACAAGACATCCCGGAGAAGGTACTTCCTCCTGTGTCCTATTGTTATAATACTAAATCATTTTTCGGCTCCAATCACTATCAGCAAAGCCAAATAGTCAACCCGCCAAGACTATCATTGTCACATTCCATCTTTCAAACCACGTAAATGCTAATTATGTATGTCTTGTGAAATAATTGGTCATTTTCCCATGCCTGCATCAAAAATTCCAAATCTTAATGTAAACTATGGTTCCTCAAATAAATTGCATACTCTACTCACAGATGCGCTATGGAGGAATCTCATGTTAATCAAATGCTATAATCCTAATGATGTAATTCTCCAACGTCGAGTCTCTCTAAACTACCTTGAAGAACAAAGTAACAATCGGTACGTTGATAAAAGCTTACATCACTCATGTCCCAGAATTCTAATCCCACTTCTTTCCTTGTTGAGCTAACAATACAAAGTCACCCTGTCTCTATTCGTATTTCGGCGAACCAATACAGTAGCGTCAATCCTCAACAAATATTTTCCTCAAGTTTTCAAGTGTAACATTACTATGTTACATTCTTGTCTTCTTCCTCTAACAACTACGAGCACTAAATTATACATCAGTATTATATTTATGCAGATAAATCACATCTATGTACACTTTCGTCGCATTATCGGACTTGGACAGAAAAATGAGTAGCACATACATATATAAAAATAATATAACAACAATTTGTGTACTTCTTCGAATTGTGTAAAGTTCTAATCCGCATCTCTGTGTTAATATACAATATATTTCAAAGTATTAGCTATGAGCATAAAATATACAAATGACATACTACCATTAGTCAGCAGCGTTTTCCAATTTCTCACTCAAAATAAAGCAATCTGCTCAGAGTCTGAAACATATTAATTCCAGGATGCATAAATTTTAATGCGCTATATGGACAGAAATGCACATGAATGAAGACTCTGTGCATAATGTTTTAATGGCATTTGATCGACACAAATAGTCCTTATTACTGCTTACTAGTATGTAATAGTTTCCATGTATTGTCTGTGTTTGCAAAAAGCCGCTTTGTGGGTTCAGAATATCTGCTGATTCGCTTGTTTGCTGTTTTGAAGCTTTTTTGCTGTTTTGGAGCTTTTTTGCTGTTTTGGAGCTTTTTTGCTGTTTTGGTGCTGTTTTGCTGGATTCAGTCAGATATAAGACCGATCCTATGAATTATGACCCAGACTTCATGGTGTTATTCGGAAATAATACATAATAAATACGCAGACGAAACTCAAAATGGAGTTATGTGTTTGCACGAATGCAAAAGGATAGTTTTCTGTCAATAAAACAGAAATTTTAGGTAATTTTTTTCAAAAAAGCAAAACAGCAATCCAGCAAGCAGATTTGATCAGCAAAAAAGCTGCTTAAATAGCAAAAAAGCAGCTTTTCAAAACAGCACTGTTTTGCTGATTGCCAACACAGATTATCATTCCATTTAATTATTCAGTGAAATATTTCCTTTCCGGTGTGTGGAGAGACTGAGATTTGTTGGGTCGTATTAACAAAAATAAAAAGATGACTTTGTCCCATGTTTTCGTTTTGGCTTCCGATTTACAACTACTCAAGGGCTTTTAGTGTGCTTTATGAGTTCAAGAGTTACTTTTGATGTGGAAGTCATGTAATTCTTGAATGGGGCATTGTAAGGAAGATGAAAATAATCTAACTGTTGATCCTGATTGAGAACATGAAACAATTTCTTTGGCCTTATGTTTCTTTAGAGTTCACGAGGCTGCCTTTGTTTTTAAAACTATGCTGGAATGATGGTATAATTAAAAAAATGCATCTATAGTAAGCAATGGTCGATGTCTGACACGTATTAGCAGTTGTAAAACATAAATGATATGTATTTTGTCTTTAAACCTGTGGAAGAAATCCGACTTAAAGCATAATGCATTAATCTTGCTTGAACCAACTCCAACCCTTACCATTTCTCCCCTCTTTCTTTGGTTGCGTCCTGCAAGTGAGTCATACATTTGTCACACGTATATGATGCAAGTTTCAATAATATTTTCTGAAAGTAATACTCACCCTTCCTTTCTTTTCTTGTAGGAAGCTTATCCTGCACGCTAAGCTTTGCTGTAAAAAATGCAGCTTCTCAGAATCAAAGGTCGACACCACACTAGAGGGTTCACGTTAAAACTTGCAGCTGGTCCACATGAAATGACATTGAGACAATTGAGAAACTTTGTTGAAAATGTAATGCGATGTGTAAGTAACCCATTTATGGCACATCTATTATAACATACAAATATCTGTGTTGATGCTAGCGGGATAGGACTATGGAACTATGCATTCTAAAACGAAATAGCTCATACTTTGTTCAAGTACCATGAAGACTCGAACACAATTTAAGAAAACAAGTTGGAGACGTGATTTTTTAGAGCTCAAATGCCAAACGCACTCTTCAGCCAACGTTTTGGTTAACATTGTAATTCTACAAATAGCACCACACGTAATTAGCCTTCATAACTCTGAATTTGACATCAAATATTCATCTATCATGATGTCAACAAAAAAATTGAGAGGTCATACAAAATGAACACGAAGTGACAGAAATGGCTTACACGAAATCCAGTTGTCGACCACCCCATTTATATTGTAAAATCCTTATCATATTACAGCCAATTTAGTTTGCATTTCTTTGGGATTTCTTATGAGCCCCATTTCATTGAAGAGCAATGGAGTCACAACGCATCTATCCATTTTCACTTCACATCTACGCACAATATTATTATAAGAGGAGAATAGTAGTACATGCATTTTATGACATCTCTGATTTTAAAGCAACCCTAGCTTCAAAACGAATAACGACTGTAGTTTTTGCTACTGCCAACAAGAAACGCTCATTCTCCGAATCGTGCGCAACATACTTCCAGCGATAAGATGACTTTGTTCAATAAACAAATGACCATACTGTTTTATTGACTTAACTTTTTATGTACAAATCATTCATAATCAATTCAAAATTCAAATATTAAACACTAAAATCAGAGTTTTACTTTTATGGTGTCAAATTCTCCATGTATATGTCTGAGTGGTGTGTATGAAATTTTACATGTTACTTTGTTCTTTTATTAAAAACCCTCTTTGATAAGCATTTTTATTTTTAACCCTTTTCCCATAACGCAGCCCTAAGCTACAAACAGAAAGGCCAACTTAAATAGTGTTCTAGTGGTCCTATTACTCAACAAGGGATGATTGCATACAAAGACTACGCAAGACAATAATATGAGTACGCATATATACCTTACCTGGTTTGTTTGAAGGTTGGGTGTAAGCCTGTAAAAGTCACCTTTTTGAGTAAGTATGCTCACATTTAATCTATAATAACAGCAAATAGTGACTCACTCATCATCGGTCTGTCAAGTCTACCCTTGTTATATGTAAAAAAGATGCGATGGTACATCACTCGGCGATGCTTCATTTTTGGGTTAAAAGAGCTCATGCCATTTTTTCCAGAAAAAAGAACCTTTTTATGATCAAAAGACCTCTCTCCCTAGATTCTAAATCCCCTTTCGTCACATAAAGAAAATCCAACTAAGGTTTTAGAAGTACCGATCCAGTATTTGAAC
Organism: Orchesella cincta; assembly: GCA_001718145.1. Classification (NCBI taxonomy): domain Eukaryota; kingdom Metazoa; phylum Arthropoda; class Collembola; order Entomobryomorpha; family Orchesellidae; genus Orchesella; species Orchesella cincta. The sequence continues at coordinate 4,071 of LJIJ01006077.1, forward strand.
GCGGTTGGGCTCGAAGTGATGCGAACACTTCGATAATTAAGACAACTTCGTGTCCGGATATCCGGTACGAGTGGTTTTCCGGACCTTTGACAGTTTTCCTTTGTGACCTAATCCGTGAGGAAGCCTGGCCTCTGCCGGACCCGAGGCGCACGGGCGGGATCAGGGCGTAGTACGGCTGGAAAGCGACGAGTGTGTGGTGAAGAAAGAATGGAAAAAAAAATGAACGAATGTTTTCCCCTGCTCTTCAAAAGTTATGCGAGCATTAGTAAGACCCGTCGTGTGCACATGGAGTTTGGGAGAGAGAGAGAGAAATAACGAACAAGGCAGACCTGACAGCAGGGTTACTAGCTGGCAAACGATGTGTATTTGGTGTACAGAAGGCCTTAGTTTATGAGATAGGAAAAAGCATGAATGCATGAAGTATTAGAAGCAAGCAGCAGTGGTGGTGGTGGTGGTGGTTTTGGTCTCCCTGTGAATGTTGTATATTGTGGAAGAGTTCATTCTACTTCTTTCACATCAAAATATAAACCCAAATGCACTCCAGCATATTGCATCACTGTAGATATTTCTCAGCTCTTCAAACAAAATGCATTCGTATATATAAGGCTCTTTTTGAGCATCAGAGAAGAGAAAAAGGTTGTTGATATTTGCCATCATCATGGGATTGCTTATTGCACTGCAACTGAGGCATCTCTACCTAACAAAAAAGTAAAGCTTTCCAGTGCCATATATAACAAGAGCTGCTATAAAGATGCACATGCAACTGCATCACATCCCAAGCTCAGCAGCATTAAAGGAGTCATTTTAAAGATTTCATTGCAGCTCAAATAACTGTATTCAGCTGGTTAGAGATGATGGATTATGGCTTGTATTTCAAAGGAAGTATGCACTTCAGTTGAGAGCCCGGAAGCAGAATTTCTGCTGGACGCTACTAATGCTAAAGTTCTAGATGAAGTGTCATATATTTTAGCACGACTTTATTATTACCTAAAGCAAAAGGTACCATTGAACAAATCATATTTATAACGAAGGATTTCATTAAAGTGGAAGTACAATCCCTAACGTAAATGGTCCAGGTGTCTGGTGCTAAAATGCGAGAATACATGTGTGCTGTCAAAATTCTAGTTCACCGGATTACTCAATCCAATATTCAATCAGCCATTCACAGTAAAATGCAGTGATAACTAAATTCGGTAACCCTGCATGTGATACACTATCAAAGATTAAGGAGAGGACAAGCCAGTTGAATCATGTTCATGCAGTTCTACGGAAAAATTAATCTAATTTACAGTGTACTTTTTGGATGTGTACCGGACTAGCAAAATCACATGTAATATACCTTGCATTGATACATACAAACTTGTGTATTTTCAGCATTCCATGTCTAGATCTGTCCATTCATTGTCCATTTATTTGTCAACTCATATTATTGCACAATAGTGTTCAACTTTTATACAATGGTCCCTTACACTTCGTACCTACAAGTCATTGCATAACATTTCAACTTTTCATTGAGCAGGTTTTATTTTTTGAATTTATTAGGTGAAAAGGATTATATATCAGGGACGCACAAAAAGGGTTTATGATATTTCCTCATCGATCTTTTTAAAGTTTCAATATCCGTGTGTCTAATATCCCGGAAGAAAGGTATGCTTTATCACAAGGGTTAAAAGGCACTCAAAGACTACCGGAAGAATGGTCACGGGAAAATAGCTTAATATAGAATGCCCAGAATCTATATTTCAATGAATCGCTTATCGGTAGTCAAAAACTTTTGACTCACAACTGATTTAACACAGTTTGTACCACGAGAAAACTTTTATAAACGAGCTAGAATACGAAGCCCAATGCTCTCAAAATTTACAAGACAATATAACCAAAAAGGTGTAGGGAACTACCTTTTAAACTAGAATGTTAGGATAAATATAAACCTAGGAAGGGTCTCTGTTCTACAATAATAGGCATCATTTACACAAGAGAATGAGGACATCCTTGGGAAGAAAATACCTTCAATCAACCTTTATGTCGCAATAGGAAATAAAGATAAGTCTGGCTCTTGAACTTTGGCAGTACTTTTTTCTGTAAGAGTTTGCCTAAACTTACCTTGAAAAGGGTAAATCTGTTCGAAAGAGTAAAACGACATTTCGACAGACTTAACTTTAAATAGGTTGTAAGATTTTTCACATCTGTACTTTTGAAAGAGTAATAGTATACTTATGTAACCAACCATTGGCCATTATATCTTGCAGGAGACAAGTGTTTTTCTTTGCAGCATTCCAAAATGCATTTTGTTTAAAACCATGCAGTGTACTTGGAAATGATCGTTATAACGGTTACACAAGTAATTTACTTTTTGGGTATTCTAAAACATGGTTCACCTATCGCACTTACCAATTAATAAAAAATTTAATTTTTCTATCAACAAGCTACGATCAACGTAGAAGATAACGAGAACCGAGATGTATTTTTAACAACGGGTGATGAAAGTTTTGCATAACAGTTAAATCTAAGATAAATTAGTTATTAGCTACCTTGATGCTCCCAGGTTAAATATTATCAAATCTCAAAGATTTTCGAAAAATTTAATATATAGATGTTTATTTGCTCATGCATGAGTGAAGTCGTGACTCTGCAATGTTGAGATTTTAAAGAATCATTTCATAGCATAGACGAGGGGAACTCAAGATGCTGATTTTCCTGAAAAAATCAGTTTTTCCCATGCTGCACATAAGTATGTATTGGTGGAAGCAGTGAAGCATATTAAAAGGAAAGTAACAATTTGGAATCTCGTTAGGAGCCACATTTTCATTTCTTGGGGAATTCTTGATATTTGCTCGAACCACTAATGGACATTTACAAAGTCCATGAGCACACAATCAGATGAGTTTAAAAAACTAGTAAGAGTGCTACTCTCAAGTCCCGAAGGAAATAGAGGAAGAAGGTGGGGAAGATAAGAAAATTGAGTGAGAGAGTTGCTGCAAGGCATTCATTCTGTAGCAGCTCCAAGAAATCGGAAGGAAGAAGAGAGAATATGAGAATGATCAGAGCAGTGGTGGTTGTTTCTGCTTCGGACTTGGAGCTTTTGCTTCAACGAAAGCTGCAAACAGCCCCAGTTCACCACAGCAAGAACTTTATCCAGCTAGATCATTACTACTATTCAGCAGCAGCTTGAAGCTCCCAGCCAAATCGTCATATGTATCATCATCATCCCCTTTTTGGTGTTTGGAGTAGCTCAAAGCATACAAACATGCGTAGTAAACTCAGCAGCCCTACTTCCTCCACACAAACCCAAATTCCATTCAACCCAGCAGACATGGATGGAATGGGGATAAAGCAATAAAAGCAGAGTGGAAAGCAAGAGTTTTGCTGCTGTAAATACATTATATGCTTTCATTTTTGCATGGAGTTGAAGCTTCAGAAACCTGCAAACACCAACGGTTCGAATTTCCAAGAGAAAACTTTTCCGTTCTCCCAGGCACCACCATCAGCATTAACTCGCAATCAAGCGAGAGTGCGACACGTGGAATGAAAATAAGGGGAAGAGGGGAAATGAAAGCATGTTATTAAATAACATTCTTTTCCTTTTCGTGCATTTTTAGTTTTCTTCTTCGAGTAACCTAATATCATGTTTCCGTATTTCAGCAATTAGAAAAGAATGCAGTGAATGTGCATTTCTTGAAAAAAGTTATAAACTCAGTGATGAAACTTGCGTAGTACTTTAATAAATAGGCTCTGAAATATGTTATGTATGTAGATAATGGATGGTAATACGACGTTGGTATTCATACATACATAATATATGAAACAAGAATCTTGCCACAAAACAACTGCGTTCTGAACTGTGGGAGAACCGCATTCGCATTGTTTCTGTGATCTTCTATTCCAGTCTAAAGGCAAGGTGCATTAAGAAAATTAGTTGGGATAAAAAATGACATGCATTTCACTAGAAAACCTGGGATCAGCTGGGAATTAATTGGAGAAGAGGCAACTCCACTTTCGGATAAGGTTTTGGAGATGCAGCAGGAAATCTGAATGTAATAATCTCAGTCATGATGATGAATAGATTGGAAGGAAAGGCTAAAGCAAAGTAATGAGAAAAGGTTTCTGTTAACTTGAGAACGCTTACTTACATTGTGAAGTAAGCTGTTCATTTCTTTTTCCATCCCTTTTCTGAAGGTAAATATATAAAAGGAGAATATGATGCCATCCCTAGTGGATCTCTCTTGGTAAGTGCAAGCACATAAATTATGTACGAGGATTTGATGCCAACTAAAAGAGCATCATTATTCTATACCCTCTTACATTTTCTTGCCTTTTATTCCGTGAGAGCTTCAACATGCACTGTACATATATTGTGTACACAAACATATTATTTGTCGTCTCGACTATAACCTTACTCTCACAGGTTGCTCCTTAAATTTCATATCCACTCTCAACCATTCTAACTGAGCTGATGCATTATATGGAAAGGTAGGCAAGGTCAGAAAAATGAGAACTGGGGAACCGTTGTTGTGTATTTTTGAAAGGACTGCTTTATCTCATACAAGGTACACGATAGAAATATTACGACATGCATATTATAAGGTATATTGAACTTACTAAAACACCTTTTCAGATAATCTTATAGAAGAGTGAAACTGACGTACAATATCAGAGAATCTACGGTACGGAAAATACAAAACAAAAACTTCCCTTCCCCTTCTTTTGCATCTCCGTTCGTTCATCCCAGTTTCTGTTGTTCGAATCGGAAGCAGAAACTGACAAAGTTTAGCTCTTCTGGACTTATGGGAAATCTTATGGGAAATCGTTGTTTTATGTTAGTAAAATGATTTTGCTCTAAAGGTTGGGTTTTCAAGAGATTTGTCAAAATTATATGAAAAGTAAATTTTGATTTCCAGGAAATTAGGCGACATTTTTAATTGGAGAGAATTTTTAAAAAACACTTGAGGAGTGTTGCATGCAAATTGAAGATTAGTAGAAGGTGCAATACATAAGACTTAATGGCATACTGTGTGAATAGTCATGTTATGAACCTTAAACCCTTTCCTTTCATTTTGTCAACTTTGAAAAAGAATGTGAGTTTTGCAGTGGGGGAGTGTTGAGCCAACTGACGTGGAGGTACTTCTGCTAATGTCAGTGAAATATGCTCTAGCAGTGTACAACGTGGTGATGATGAGACATGAACAGATGAAAATGAGATACGGCTGGGTTCAGGTACAAGGTACGACACAATGCATAACATTTACGATAAAGAGGCAACGTACATGCCATGGCTAGGACAAATATTTGATGCACTGGCAACAGTCTACCTAGCACAAAACCTACGAATAGTGTAAAGGACTGGTGTACGCACATTTCCCAAGCAAGAACATTGTGCGTAAAATCCATTCGTTTTTTGCTCCCCAGGAGCGTTTTCCCGATGCATCATTATTCATGATATCTGAGGCAGATGGATATATACACACATAAGCAGCAGCTTTTTCTGTGCTCGTTACATGTTCTGTTGCTCTGCAGCAGTCGAGTCAGTTTGGTTGACTGGTGACTGGGGAAGAAAGAAACCATCCAAGTTGAATACGGTTCTCGCTTGGAAGGTTATTTGGTCTTTAAACATGAAAGCTTTGCTCAAGCTACAGCAGAACGGACTCACAGTTTTAGTTGCAACCCTGCCTTCATCCTCCACATTTCTCCTTTTGTCAAGCAAATTGAGCTCTCGTAGCGACTGAGTTGTCTGGGTTGTATGCTAGAATCTTGGTTTTTTCACATGTACAGTCGTTTCAAGATCCTCTCCAGTTTACGTTTGTCTGTCCTTGTACCAGTAGTTAAAAATATTTTGCTTCGTCTTTCAAATTCATTTTCAGTAGCAGCGTTGTTGTAAGAATACCAAAATTGCTGATTTTGTAGCTAGTTACAAGACAATTATAAGTTTCATAATAACATTTACATTCATATCGAGATGCTGTCAGGCAGTTTATTGTCCATATTCACATATCCAACACCTAGAAGTTATAAGTCCGCTACTTTGGTATTTCTGTCAGCAGACTCACCATGTAAGATATGATCACGGGATATGCACAATTTGCAGCACTGGTTGAGTCTCATTCGTAAAACGGGAAGTAAAAGCAACCCCCAAGTTGGTCTGCCCTGTCATTGCCACACCGCAATAGACAAAACTGTTGACTGCTGTAACAGACCAGCGACCAAG
>LJIJ01006078.1:0-10269 GCA_001718145.1 Orchesella cincta
GTAGCCGCTGCGTAAACGAAAGCAAGTTGAGTTGTGTCAGTAGTAATTGATAATCGCGGAAAGGACCAGGGACTAAGGCTAATAATGAACGATTTGAATATTATATTTTTCTATTGCCGCTTCTGTGGACTAAATTGAGGCATCGTGAATATAATACTGTTACGCACATACTTGGAGCTTTTTAGAAAACTGAATGTCTATAAAATTAATTCATATCGAGCGTCGTATGTACTGAGTCTTCAAACAACTGACAAAGGCTATTGTTTTAAATGCGGAAGCGTCGCAGGGTAGTCCGTTGTTTTAAAATATTTTGCAAAAAAGGAGAAGGGTGATTCTTAAATAAGTCATTATGACTTTGACTGATTATACCTAGTTTTTGAGTCCGGGACTATATTATTGTAAAATTACACGCTACACTTCGAATTGTCCGCGTTTACTCTTCAATTGATTGCATTTTAAAACTGTCGAAGTTTTGGAAACCCTCGTTTCCATCTTAAAACGCGTGCAGTTATCATTTGTATTTATAATTATAATTATCTTCTTTTTATCCAAATTCTAATACATTCCGGGAATTTATGTTGTTTATGGAATTTTGACGTGGTTGGAGTTATGATTTTTAAATAGTTCAGTGAAATCTGAAAAAAAATGGGTACCGCTATAACAACCGTATAACGGGTTTTGTTGCGCAGATCTTTTGGTCAATTCCTGGAAACCATAACATTGTCTACATGCCAGCTTAATTACTATATATGATTGACTTGTTCCCTTGCTATCGTGGTACCTATATCCCTCCTCGTATCTCTGTCCGTTTAAAGTGGCCAAATATATTACTGAATAACTAACTTAAATGGACCAACATTTATTGATACATATTTTAAATATAATTCGTTTGATTCTATGTACAATTCACCGTTCTATACTAGTTGATTTGTTAAGTCCATTTTGAACAAAAGTTATTTTTGAAGTCCAGATTTGAAATTTGATACTTATTGTTCTATAAAAAATGCGAATCCATCAAATAAAGGCAACGACGTTCAAAATTAATTAATTATAACTGATAGCCGTTACCTATCGTAATATGTCACTAATTATTTAATATGGAGAAACGTTAAAACATGTAGCTACAACACGCGGCTTAATGTCCACTGTCACGAAAATTATCCATGCCAGTTTTGGATGATCAGTCGCGTACAGCCACTATATGCATTTACATAGGCTGAACAAGTCTAATTTCAGGTCTCTTCGTTTATTTAAATTAGTTGTATTAATTTTTATTATTCTTACATATTATAAGGTAGAGAAATAAATTGACACAATACATGTAATGCGGCAACAAAAATGCGAATACATATAATTAGTTCTCGTAGAAGTTTAGGTATAAGCTTTTTTGGACATTGTTCTCAACATTATATGTTTTTAAAAAGAAATTATTTCGATATTGATTTTCGATTGATTTTATGTCATGATAAGCATTTGCAGCATTTAGCTTCTGCACCGTCATTCTATGCAAAAGTCCGACCCTGCTTTTTCTTCAACTCGATGTGAGCCATTTACAGATTACACAAATGATTTTCCTGGCGTTGATTTTACAAGTATTTTTACAGCTACACGACTTCATATGTTCGTTTACAATATCACTCTTCGTTGTTGTACCTTCTTTTCTTTGTTCATCATCATTTCACCGCTTCGTTCCAGAATGTCTAAAAGGCTTTCTTGTGAATTTTTGGCGTGACTTCCACGTAGAAACAATATGACGGTGCGATGACTTCGTCGGAGTCGGCAGAGTTTATCAATTGTCTTGTAATTTGTCCATAAGCGATGTGACCTCTTACACTAACCGTCAAGAAATAGGTACTAGTTAATTCTATTCTATTTGGAATCCTTCCCATTTGTACCTCGTTTACATCTGCGACTTACCATTAACAGCATTTCTGACAGAGACGATTCATTGAAAACCAATTTAAGTATTTATTGCTTGCTGACAATAATATAATCCATCAACAATGCTTGGCTCGTTTAGTGGTGCTCTTTTGGACAAAATATTTCAAATCAAGCTAGCACAAACGTACAGATAAACTTTCTTTTGCTGGAATAAAATCCTTATTACACTCAACTATCTTTAAAGTCTTGTGACTGGAAGGACAACTGGGAGATGTTTATTAAACCGCATTGACGAAAATAGTTTTATTTTATTGTTTTTGAAGGAAGGTATTAAATGTCATGCCCTGGTTAATCGTACCATTTTACGGAACAACAGCGCTTAAACACAATAATTTTCAAGCAGGCAAATAAAAACCCATCGATTACAGTGATGGGTATAAATCTGCTACCGCTTAAAACAATGGATGATTTTTAACCGGATATGTGGCAAACCTATATATTTAAAAGCTGAGTGAATTGTAATACTTATTCTCCAATTTATAACAAGTTTCATCATGCATGTGATTAAAACTATAGGGAATTACACAAAACGAGCTAGAGTAAATATTGTTCAACAATGGAAATGACTGTAAATAATATACCTTTGAGCCCACGGGGAGGCAGGAATTAACAGCAGTTGAATGGGGTTTGTTTAATTTAATTCAAAAATCAAATTAAAATCTATATAGACATCGGGCATGATAGGCAACCGTATGACCCCAAGAATTCGTTTTAAGAGAATCATTTAAAATAGGAAACCATTCTATTATTGAAATTCTGATTTTGTTATTAATTTAGTATTACACACTCCTTGTTTAAAAAAAATTAAAATGCCAAGTCAACTGCCGGTTAGTACAAGATTGGAATATTCCCTTGGTTTGAATAGTGTGCGTGATTGCAATACGTGTAAATGATTTCACGAAACATGTTTTTACCAATACGAAAAATATAGGACTAGTAACAGTTGTACACAAATTCTAAGGTAAGAATTTACATCCGCACATGGCATATGAGAATTCTGATCGCTATGACCGAAAATAATTATTTAAGAAATTTCGATTCAATTTAGGCGGTTTCGATGTAAAATGGTGAGGTTTTCGAAACGTTCACTAAGGCCTGCAAAAGACGAAGTTTTTAAGCTTATATACAATTTTTTCGAAACTCACCATATTTACATCTGAACCGCTCTTAAAAGTGAATGCGACTTCTTAATAAATTAATTTTTGGCGTTTTTAGGTGATGTCAGAGTTTTTGCTCTATTGGCATGTGCGTATGTAAAATGGTCTTACTTAGAATTTGTGTGGCAATTGTTACTTAGTTCTATTTTTTGTCGTATTGGTAAAAGACTGTTTGTGTAATCATGTAACTGTAATTTCAATCACGGCCACATCATCAAACCATGGGATATTCCATGATCTTGACAAAACACAGTTGACTTGGCATTTTTAATTTTTTTAAACAAGGAGTGTGTAATACTAAATTAATAGACAAAATCAGATTGCAATAATAGATGGTTTCCTATTTTCAATGATTCTCTTAAGAAGGTCATACGAGTTGCCTATCAGTGGCCGATTTCTAATTAGATTTGTTATTAATTTGAATTAAATTAAACTAACCCCATTTCAATGACTAGGTTAATTTTCTGCATCCCGTGGGCTCTAGTATAATTATATTTAATAGTCATTTCCGTTATTTGACAAATATTTTAGCTCTAGCGTTTTTGTAATTCCCTACTAGTTTTAATAGCATGGATGGAAAAACTTGTTAAAATTGGGTAAATTTACAAATTCACTCAGCTTTCAAAATATAGTTTTTTAACATATACGGTGTATCAATCATGTTTTTAAGCGAGTACAGCATTTTAAGAGTACAGTATGATGACAGTACGATGGGTTTTTATTTTGCTGCGTGAAAATTAATTGTTTATTGCCTGTTATTCTGTGAAATGAACGATTAACCAGGCATGACAATTAAATAACTTCCTTTCAGAAAACAATAAAAAAACTATTATTCGTTTAAATGCGGTTGATAAAATCTCCCGTTTTCCTTTCCAGTCACAAACTTAAAATATCAAGGTAATTAGTGAGTTTTATTCCAGCAAAAGAAAATTATCTTTTATGTTTGTGCTGCCTGATTTAATATTTTTTGTTCCAAAGGAGCACCACTAAGCCAAGCATTTCGATGGATTATATTATTGTCAGAAAGCAATAAAACTTAAATTTGTCTTCATATAATTGTTTTCTGTCAATAAATGCTGTTACAAAATTACAAGACAAGTATTAAAACATCTGCCACTTCAGACGAAGTCATGCACCGTATATTGTTTACTGCGGTGGACGTCAATGCAAAAATTCACAAGAACGCCTTTTAGAAATTTATGGAATGAACTGCGGTGAATATGATGATGACAAAAGAAAGCAGGTACGAAAGCAACGAAAGTGAATTGTAAACAGAACATATGAATGTCGTTTTTAGCTTAAAAATAACTTGTAAAATTCAACGCCAGGAAAAGTCTATTTGTGTTAATTGTAAATCGGCTCACATCGAGTTGAGGGACAAAATGCAGGTGTCTGACTTTGCAGGTGTAGAATAAAGGGTGCAGAAGCTAATGTGCAAATGCTTATCATGCGCATAAAAATCAATCGAAAATCAATATTGAAATAATTTCTTGTTTAAAAGTATATTATATTGTTTTGAGAACAATGTCAAAAAAGTTTTTACATAAACCTATGGCAAGAATAATTTATATGGTATTGCAATTTTGTTGCCCATTACATGTATTGTGTACTAAATTTATTTCTCCTACCTTATATAAAAGAAGGTAATAAAAAATTAATACAATTTAATTTTAACATAACGAAGAGACCTGAAAATTTAGACTTGTTCATCCTATGTAAATGCATATATTTTGGCTGTACTCGAATGACACCAAACTTGGCATGGATATGTTTGGTGACAGCTGGGACATTTTAAGCCCGTGTTGTAGCTACATGTTTTAACGTTTTCTCCATATTAAATATGTAGTGACATATTACGTAGTAACGTATTCAGTTATATTTATCAATTTTGAACGTCGTCTGTCTTTTTTGTGATGGATCTGCATTTTTGTATAGAACAAAAGTTTAAAATTTGCAAATCTGGACTCCAAAATAAACTTTTTGTTTCAAAACGTGGACTTAAAAATCAACTAGTATAACGTAATTCGTAATAGATGCAAACAATTATTATTTAAAATACTTGGTAGTCAATTTGCACGGTTTCTGCATATTTGCATATGTTGGTCATTTTAAGTTATTGTTAACTTATAAATTTCGGCCACTTTAACCACATAGAAGGAACAAGTCTAATCATATATATAATAACTGCATGTGGACAATGTTATGTTTCCAGGATTGACCCCAAAAGATTGCGCAACAAAATGTTATAACGTGCTTATAGGGTATCCTTGTTTTTTCAGAATTTACCACTGTAACTATTAAAATCTACCTCATCAAAATCCATAACCAACAAAATGGATTATTAGAAATTTTGGACAAAAAGGAGATAATTTATAAGTTATAAACAAATACAAATGATAACGTAGCGTTTAAATGGGAAACGATTGGTTTCGAAAACTTCCGAAGTTTAAAACTCAACAGTTGAAAGTAACCAGACAATTTGAAATGTAGCGATGTAATTTTACAACATATTACTCTGGACTCAAAACGCTAGGTATGAAGTCAAACTAAAGTCATAATAATTTTAAGAAGATCTTTTTCCTTCAGTCCAAAATATTTTAAACAACGTAGACGTAGCGCCCTTCAATTTAAAACGGTAGGCCCTTGTAGGTTTTAAAAAACTCAAGATACATACCCGCTCGATATTAATAATTTTTATAGTCATTAGTTAAAAAGTTCCAAGATATTATGGTGCCAACAATATTTATATCACATGCCTCAATTTATAGTCAAGAGAAGCGCGATAGAAAAAATATTCAAATCGGTTCATTATTTTAGTCTTGGTGCTTGGATTTTTTCGATTCTAAGTTAACACTGATCACATCTAACTTTCTTAGTTTTACGCAAGCGCCTACTGCTTAGCATATTGTAGTTTGCTGAAACGAATCTTAGCTAATCTTGTAGCAGGAATATTTACATCGTTAACAAAATGAATTTTTCTTTTTAAAAATTAAGAAAAATTGGCAGTGGTAATATTTTGTTAAACCATTTGGTGTCTTCAGCTATATAGTGGGACCGTTATATTCATTGCTTTTTACGAATTTCAGGTACTTACAACATTTAATGTTTCCAAAAACCGACAAGCGATTCCCGTGTTCAAAATCTAAATGTGGAACAAAAACATATTTGAAAGACCGATAAGGGTCTTATATTATGGATGCCATGGCCCAACTTCTCCAGTCCACTTGCTTCAGTCGGATAGCTTGGACGTTTTCACAATATAAGATGCTTACCGAGTTGGAGAAACTAGCGTTTGGAATCAATCGCTACATTTCATCATACGTTCCTCATTTCATTTTTGATTGGACACCAGGCTACGAAAACTTCTATGTTTCAAAATCAAAACTTCGATGGGTGTGGCTAGCTATTGCTCTCCTCAATTCCACCGTCTACATTCTCGGCAACCTGTACGTATTCCTTTGTGCCTTTCTAGGATGGAAAAGGAATTATGACGTTACCAAGGTTTTTCTGGCGGTTGCCGGGTTATTCTTCGTTATCGGGACTGACATGATACTGGCACTATTTATTCGACTTCGACACGAATTCATCAGTGGAATCAATTCCATGTTCCAAGTAGCGGAACAAATGATGCGACGTATGAAAAATTTATTTAATCTATAAAGGAAACTAGTAACAGCTTTTTATTTTACTTTCAGGGTTTCGACCGGAAGCTTTCAATGCAAATGCGGAATACGACAATGAAGGGAAACCGGACGTTCAAGGGCATTTCTTGTGCGTTCTATCGTTTGACTTAAGCACTTCACCGCTTTGGCTTCCTCTTGTTGTCGTGTTTGCCGGACTGGACCCATTTGGCGACGCGTTAAATGACCTGCTGCCAGATTCAAAATACAGAAGCACAACTACTATATACCTTTTATTTTTCGTTCGCTATACTACCCTTTTTATTGGCTTAACTGAGATAACCAAAATGATTACGATTTACTTGCTTGTTAATTTGGTTTCAATTAGAAATTTGATGGAAATCACGCACCACCTTCTCTATGGAATGCATGATAATATTGAGCTGTTTCTGAAGTACTACTTGCGCATCTCCACTTCTGTCAAGTTGCTTGAATGCACTTTAGCTAACTTATTTCTGATTTTGCTTACTTTTACGTTTTGGGGAACAGTTGTAGCTACTTGGGTTGCCATAAAAAGGCTTACGGAATGATGGAGTTCTATATATATGGAATTGTGGTTGGAGGAATTGCACTGTCGTATGGAATCACGGCTTTCGTGTTTCACAGGTTCAAGGTGGTGATAACCATGACTAATGAAATCGTGTTAACAAGGAGGTTGGAGACAAGGAAGATCTACATCATGCGTAAAACTAGAAGGGCTAAATGGGCCATGAAACGAGTGAAAGCTCTCACTCCCATTCAGTTCAGGTTTGGTCCGTTTTTCAAGTTGAATCCCGAGTTTTTTGTGATGTACGCGGATTCCTTGATTGCTAGGGTGATCGATGCTGTTTTGTTGTTTGATTTTGTAAAAGTTGTCCATTGAATTATGTATTGATGCACGAATTACAAGCACTGCAATTCTTAGGCGCTTAGCTAAAGCTTGTATTTTTCACAGTTTCACTTTAATCAATTAAATAATTATAAATAAAGTAATTGTTATTAGGCATAAACCTAGTTAAACTAAAAGATAACTCGTTTTCGGAACTGCATGTTCTTTTACCGTATTGGGAATGCTTTGTTTGATATAGAAACTAAAACACGTCTAGTCATATCTAAAACTATTGTTGGCACGACTTTGTTGATTCTAAATGACCGCAATTGTAGTTTGCAAAGCACTTTTCAAGACTCTTAAAATAAAGAACTGCTGTTGGTCTGGAACAAGTTTGGAAGCCAACGTCTAAGTTCGCTTATTATGTAGCTGATATGCATATACGCTATATCTATGAAGAATTTTTTTTAAACTAATGACCAAATTTATGATTACAAAACAGAACCAAATGCATTGTTGTCAGTTAAAATACGCATGCATTGTTTAAACATATGATAAAATGAAAGCCACCACACTCTGTCATCCCTTTCTCATTTGAATGTGATACAGGGTGCGCTATATTGATTGAAAACTGAGTAAAGTCGTAAAAATGAAAAAAAAATTCGAATAATGAATAAAGTTGAACTGAATACGTTCAGTTTCCAAAGCTCCCTACTTTTATTTACAATAGCAATAATTTCGCAGTGGTTTTATCAAATCGAGTACAGTTTGAGTTGTTTTTTCGTTGTCTTTGAATCAGTCAGTTATCATCATTGCCGTCTCCATCACCAAAATCATCACCACAATCTACTCGATTTTTCCGTCTGCGACATTCCTTCTCCTCATCTGGGTTATCACAATTGAGAAATGGTGACATGGAGGCGAGGTCACAACCCCACATTTGATATACAAAATAATCATCGAACACGCAACCCATAATGAGAGTGTGCGAAAAGCTGGTTCACTTCTCCTACAATGCTGATGTGATGATTATGCTGCAAATACCTAATGTTATTTGCACCAGGCCCGCTCCTGTTCCATTTTAAGTCATTGAAGAAACTATCTACACTTCTAGTGAAGTTAACTTTCATTAAGGTATCAGCAAATGTGCTCTAAATGGCAAGAGCTGACAGAAAGAAGTTTAGTGCCCACATCATTTTACTATGTTGATTGGCGTGTTTTCAAATCGATTCTGAAGCCTGAAAATTCGGTTTGCAATTTTTACTCAAACAATCAGCCAAAACTGCCTAAACTTTCCGTTTATAAGAATTATTTGTACTTTGTAAAAATATCTATTATTATTTTGTGTATTTTTGCATACATAAATAAAAATTATGATTTATCCATTATTGTAAGTTTGCCCCAAACAATTGGGAAAAAAGTCTAGAATTGAGTATCTAACAAAATGAAAGGTGAACAACTCAATAAAAACTTCATAGGGTTGCATGCATTTGAATCTATGCATGCTTTTGCACGTTTTGTTGAACCCTCTCACGCGTGAGAGGCTTCATCAAAAGTTGATAAATAATAGGTGTTATTGCTCTCAAATGTTATTCACACACACTAGGGTAAACCCGCTTTGCTTTTCCAGAAAAATAGAGAAATCAAGTAGCATCAGATATTGTTGCGGATAATCAAGTTTTCCCCACAATAATAAAGAAATTATTTCTCTGCGTGACTAAACCTCTCAATTTAAATTTTAAACGTTTAAATTTTGCACATACGTTTGCATGCACAAAAATCACGGACCTAAGTCGATTAGATTAAATATGATTCAGGATTGTATTGCTTCAGAGTGAAAGTAAGTTGTTAAAATATTAGTCCGAATATTCAGAAATAGCATGCTTTTCAAGCATTATCTTTGTAAAATAATTGGATCATTAAAAATAAAGAGTAAAACAAAATGTGAGGGCAATTGTGCTAA
This sequence comes from Orchesella cincta, assembly GCA_001718145.1. Lineage (NCBI taxonomy): Eukaryota > Metazoa > Arthropoda > Collembola > Entomobryomorpha > Orchesellidae > Orchesella > Orchesella cincta. The sequence goes on from LJIJ01006078.1 coordinate 9,550, forward strand.
TTGAGTTTCAATCTATTACTAAATTAGACGTTAGGTAATTTACGTCATGAAAATATTTATCTAAAACTGCTTCGGCATTCACTTTCTGCCAGTATTTTCGCGGAGGCACTCAATCGCCTTGTTTCAACATCCCGTCGTTATTTTTGGGTGTGAGTTTAAAGTTTTATTTATTTATTTATACATTTTTCTGCTTCAATTTCTGGAAGATACGATATGGTGACGGTGTTACAAAACCTCGAGAAAAATTTCGTCCCTTCCAATCGCTTTCATCCCAACCTGATGACAAACTTCATACTTCTAGGAGTTGGACTTGTTGTTCTTTGGATTCGCATGCGCAAGAAGTCCAGCTCGAGTGAACAAATTCACGGACCTGGACTTTTAAACTCATTAAAACTGCTATTCCGAACAAGTACTCAGAGAAAATATTTGCCAATAAAACATAAACCCGTTAACAAAAAACTCAATTAATAATATTCAATTTTATCCCAGATGACAAACGCCTGCGTCTGATTGATGAATGGGCCAGAACTTACAAGGATATATTTGAATTCAAGTTAGGACCCTACTCGATTGTTGTGTGTTTAAATTCGCCCCAACTTAATTCAGGTAGTTCTTGTAGTCCAAAAGTGTCATTTTAAAATTCATCAACATCATCCTTGTCATGAATTTATTTCTGAATTCAGAAGTTGCTGAGTTCCCGGATTCTAATTATCTGGCGAA
>LJIJ01006079.1:0-10269 GCA_001718145.1 Orchesella cincta
TGAGCCGTTTACTTTGAAACTGTTGAAAAGAAAAATCAGTTTAAACACATCATTTAAAATTAGAACAATGTGCTTCTTTATCACTGTGGAATGCCTTGCTGTGTAATTTTAGTAATATTATTACCCTTGCCTTTTTAAAACGTGCACGTATTTTTAAAATTAAAGACTGCACACAACTTTTACTGTCTTTAACGAATATTACTAAACTAAATTGCAAGCGAATAAAATACTCCGCATCTTGCTTCTTTGAAACGATAGAATTTGCTGCTAACAAACATAACTTCTCTTCAGCTAAACTTACCTGAACGACTGACAATAATGAGGAACAAACCAAAAATGTGAAGAAAAGGTAGCTACAAGGGAAAGCCAGTGCAACGGTACTTCATGGTATGCAACTAAATTTATGCTTTCTAACAACAAGCAAACGAAAAGGATGCGTGGGCATCAGAGTTGCAGGTAGGCCATGGATTTTATAGCTCCTGTTTATGTGACAATATTTTGGGATATAAAATATACAGGCTGAGACCAATGTTGAGTTTTTATGTACTTTATTGTTACAACGTCGAGCTTCAAGTTTACATATTGTGACTTTTGCGTCACGTAGCACAATGTCCGTCAAACAGGCAATTCATTCTCGCAGGTGCTTATGAATTTGAAATTTTTATCATTAATTTCTCACACCAAAAGCAAGTTTTCCTAGACCAAAATGTGACGCACCTTGATGGTACCCTTAAAATTTTTAAAAATTCATGATAACGTTGTCTGGGGCCTTTTTGCCACGGACCAACGTTAGTACTAAAATAGCGTATTTGAACTCCTACGAAATTTTTGCTACGAGCTCCCCCATTAGTATCTTCACTACTGCTAACACGCCAGTTCTTGGCTTCATTTCGCCACCCTTGGCTAAGGGGAGCTAGTGGGGAGACCGCCGCCAGCAGATCTGGAAGCCGAGAAAATTTTTATATCTGACAATGGAAAAACTCTAACTTTATTCTTTAGTTTGTTTCCAAAAGAACCATATAGTGGATATTATGCTTAAAATATGAACAATAATTGTTTTAAACGAAGAAAACCCCACAAATCCAGTTTTTGCATTCATCCCAAGCTGCTGACTCGCGTTTTTCATTAATTACATGCAGCAATAGCGCGCGGTCTCCCACTAGCTCCCCCTTAGCCAAGGGCTGGCGAAATGAAGCCAAGAACCTGCTGCTTTACAGTGAGTGAAGATACCTAAGGGGAGCCTCGTAGCAAAAATTTCGTAGGAGTTCACAATACCTATTTTAGTACCTAAAACGCTTGTCCGTGGGGGCAAAAATGGCCCCCAGACCGTTACATGAATTTTTTAAAAATTTTAAGGGTACCATCAGGTGCCTCACATTTTTTTGGTCTAGTAAAAAATCTGCTTTTGCGTGTGAGAAATTATGATAAAAAAAATTTCATATCCATAAGAGCCTGCGAGAATGAATTGTCTGTTTGACAACATTGTGCGTAGGCTTAATCTGTAAACATAAATGGATAACAGAATCTATTTTCTACCTGAGCCCAACTACCTTCTATTTTCTTGTCTGAGTTAAATACGCATGTCCCCACTAAAGGAACGGAAATTGTATGTGCTAGAATGCACACTGACGTTCTGTATCTATGTAATAAAACGAGTACTAATGTATTACAAATGTTAGTCTTTCCGGATAATATTTTAACGTGAGCGAAAAAGAAAAGTTGTTGACAATCGTAATATAATGTATACAAGCCGTCAGTAAAACAGTGAGAAACTGACAGGTTGCATACCACTTTCAGATACCACACCAAATCGAGAGTAAATATATTATATGCATTAATGTTGGGACTGAAGTGACGGAATGCAAAGTGAATGTATACATAAAAAAATCAGCATCATTTTCATATTTGCTTTGGAAAAGTAGCTTGTTGCACACAACTGCCTACGTAAAAATCCGCATTTACAAAGAATGTCACGCGTATTTGGCTACGGTTAGAATTAAGTCGTATTTGTGTGTTTGTGAAAATTATGTGTTTCATGTTGAATAGTCTGTTTGTGTATTCCACTTAAGGATTGTGAAGTATTTCGGTTATACAGTAATAGAAAGTAAATAGTATGCTAGTAAAAAAGCGTATGTACCTGCAAAGTATCAACGTTTGTACAAGTATATGTATCAAAAGTCAAGCAAAACTTACAAAACAGCACCTTAAATCAGTATAATGCTAGAGATTTGGTGTTTGAAGCATGTATAAATCAAGTTGTGGTATTTTGCAAACTTGACATCATCAAAACATTTCTGATGAGAAACTGAGAGTGTGTTCGAGCACGTGTACCGGCTTATGTTCCTGATCGCTTATTTAAACGCCCAACCAATCGGTACATTTCCAAAGCTTTGTTGCTTTCTGCGTGAAGTAGCGTGAGGGAACTGCACTACAACACACAAAGTATACAAATGTATACCTACTTACGAAAAATATACTCAAGCAAGTGGTTTCAGTAAGCGGTCTTCTAAGTATTACTGGCTGTATAGCCGTGCTCTTTATGTAAGCTACTCAAAAGACCGAGTATCGAAATCAGAAGGTACTGTTAGGGTAAATGCGAACTAATACATGTTGGGATTGAAGACACTATAATTGACACGAGGGGTGAAAATAATGCAAATTTATTAAATAGGAATACTTACAATTAGAAACGATACAGATAGTTATCCTTTGAATTAAAACCTTACAAAAATGTTACATATTTTTTCCTGTATAATTCATAACCTAGTAAAAATTATGTTCTGACTAATTCTACAACGTTTGACATCAAATTACAGTACACTCACTCCGTTCATCTCACAAGGCGAAAAAAACATCAACGATATTAAGTAGCAATTAAAATCATTACGAAGTTATTTTAACCATTCGTTTGCTGAGATAATAAATCAAGTCGGGATTCATTAAACTCAATGATTGAACCTCACATACGTAAAGATATTTATTACGGCCCTTTGTTACCCTTGTTAACAGCACTATGGGCATTTTTTAAAAATGAAAATGACAAATTTGTACAGTTTAATATTAGCGTGGAAGTTTTGAATTCCAATTTTAGTCACCATTAAATACAGACCTTTATATGTCTCAAGCCATAAGTATAAGATGAGAGAATACAAAACGAAGGATTATTATACATTAAACAGCTCGTGACAATTTGAAAATTGTAACTCTGAAATCGAAGTGAGATAAACATAAAAGATAAACACTTGTGACTTGACCCACAAGAAGCACTAAATGGACAAATGACGGACAAGCCTTTGTCGGAGAAAGACATTCCCAAAAAATGGAAACGTACACTCGTTAAAAAGCCTAATGAATATATTTTGTGGGACAAACTTCAATTTGGAAAGAATTTAGAAGAATTTACACTATCGTGTTTTTCTGGATTGAATTTTAAAATACTTATTTGCTTTCTATTGCTTCAATCGAAATAAATACACATTATTTATGATTTGAAATATCAAATTTTTACATCACTCAATGACAGTGCTACTATAAACCCGACAATCCGAGATGTAGCGATGTACCTTTAGCAGATGTAATTTCGGCTTAAAAACATGTCATAAGTGAAATCCTCAATGGACTAGCTTTCCAATGATATATCACACCCTAAGTGTGTTATTTGAAAGTGCATGACCTTTGACCTCGGTTCGAAATTTCCGATTTAAATTTGTAGTGCATATTTATTATCAGCACTGCAGTAGCTTTCAAATGGTATATCATAAGCTATGTTGGTTAATTGAAATACCTATCGTGACCTTTGACCCTGTTCGGAAGTTCTGATTTGAATTTGCGATGCATATTCATCATCAGTAGAGCAATACTTTCGAATGATGTATCACAAGCTATATGTGACGCTTATCATATTTGTTGCACTTATCATTTGACCTTGTTCCCGTGACCCCAGATAACCCATCTACGAACTTAGCCTCCGCTTGGACCTTATCTATCGATTGGTGAAGACAGAATTTCAAAAAGTCAAACGGTTCGAAAGTTATCGTGTTGACAGACAAGACGAAGACGACGGCGACAGACGACGCGATACAAAGTCTTCTTAATATGTACCTAAAGGTACATAATAACAACAACAACCCTAGATTTTACTCCCGAAGTTGTCTTTTACGGAAAGATAAGAGGCTTACCTGTCTCGTGTTTTTTCCCTTGTTTTAGGTGAAATGAAGATTTCCCCTCGAGCTGTTGTTCTTTTTTTGCACCAAAAGTCTGATGATGAAAATGTCACGTTCTCTGTTTAAATTTATTCACACCAAGTTAAAAAAGGTTGTTGGAAATTATTACAAAAAATGTTGATGATTATGACCCTAGCTTTATGTCATGTGCCCTGAATTTAAAAAACTGCCCTAAAAATACTTAATAAATTGACGACCCATGTCTGAATCCCTAAATTGCTAATGCATCTGTATCTGTTTTATCGGTCATCATAACAATTATTATTATGATAGTCGCCTCACTAGTCATTTGGCTGCCTTTCTTTGTTTTGTTAGTACATTTTATATGGTGAATGGGTGTTATTATAGCCAGTTTTGTCAGTTAGTAAATTGTAGCCATTCGAAGCAAGCTGATGTGAAAGTTATAAAAATAGAAAGTTTTTAAAAAATTGTATAGAAAAAGAGTAATATATATTTTATTGGCATACAGAATTTGTAGGGAATTTATAATAAAGATACCGAGCAACAGTAAAAATTATTATTATTAACGAACGAACTACTAAGAAAAGTGAGGTCAGTAGGGAGTTTTTATTTTTCTTCCTGTTGAATGCTACTCTTTTTTTGGTTCTTACTTTTTAATTCAGGAAGCAATAATTATTGTTGATGATTGCTGACTGCTGGTGAAGTTAAGTGGCTCAATCAAAATCTAACGACATAATTCTGAGCTAAATAGTGTAACCACCCTACGATGATGTATCGCTAAAGTTTTCTGGTGACATCCAACAGTCTGAAATTGATTTAGTTTATTTGTTGTTTCCCCAACTTCTATAATAGACCCCATACCACAAAACAGTATTGCAATATTAATATCCCAAACATAAGGCCGACTAAACTTTGAAGAAAATTCGTTTGCAGGTGTTCTGGAAGTGACAAAACGACCCAATCCAACCGCGAGTTTTCATGTTTACACACTTTATTTCCTTCGTGTGTGAACAATAAAATATGGTAAATGAATTTGCGCAGCAGCCAAAAAAAATTTTCGCGATAACGTTTTTTTGTCTTCTAGCTCATAGTTTTTAAAGCAGTAAAACAAAGAAAATGATAGGGTTTTGAATGCTGGAAAACCGGTTACTTTTGAAGCTGGAATACAATTTTGTCTTATTTTAGTAATTTTTCCAATGACCAAGTTTTATATTCAAAGTTGTACGCAGCTTGTTAAAATTTGTTAAAATTGCATTAGATACCTGAACGTTATAAATAGTCTGGACTGACGCCTGGCCCACATCTCCCAATTCATTTCGAACACTTTTTAAGTTCCGATAATACCTAGCATGGGAATGAATAAACAGTTATTGTAAAGGATGCGACATTTTTACAGCTTCCTTTGTAATTTACGATCAACATAAATTCATTTACTTCATTTGAAATTCCGACAGACTTATCCGTTTGTTGAATGGTTTCTTTAGAAAGATCCAACAAAAGTTGGGTTCTATTAATGACAGAAATTCCCAGTTAGTATCAGCATGACTTTTCCTTTCCGCATTAAATCTGATAAGAAACTTACGATACAGATGACTGAATAATTTTCTCGCTAACCGAGTCCATACGATCATTCATCATTTCCAGCTCTGATTCTAGACGCTCTTCAACCCCCGGTAAGTCGCATGGATTCTTTCAATATTTGCAGCTAAAATAATAATAATTTTCATTGTGAAAGCTGACATTGGCCTGATTGACCGTGACAATCAGACATCCAACTATGTAAATATTCTATTGCTCCAGCACTGATTTAAACATCTGCAAGTTGTCGAATTTGATTTTGATTGAAAGATTTTGGCAACCTACAGAATACTACATTGTGCAAATCACAAGTTGCCTAATGTTTACATATAAACCGCAAGTACTACAGATTGATTTTACATTAGCTGCAACTGATATAAAAAGGAGCTGAATTTTTTAGTAATTCAGCAAGCAGTAGCAGCTAATCATCTCCTGTTCCTAGGAAAATCATAAAGTTTCTCAGATCAATCGATTCTGTAAGCAGACTTCAACATGCAGAAATTCACCATTGTCATCCTTGTCGTGGCTTCTTTTGCGGCTTACTCATCCGCCGCAGTTAGGCCACAGTCAAAGTTGTATTTCTCAAGTAAGTACTTAACTACCTAACTAACCATGGCCAAAAGGTATAGAGCAATTAAAATCATACAATTTCTTCATCGTTATTTTTAGTTCCTTTGGGACGCGCTCCTGCCCGCTGCCTGCCGTAAGTTTTTAGGCTAAGCTAATAAAAACCAGTGTTCGGAATGGCAAAATAATGGCATGACTGCAATGGCCGGCATTACTGGCATTTGACTGACAAAATAAGGAATTATTGTCGGCAATATTGACATAAGTGCCAATAATTACTTCAAAATTTAAATTTTTAATTGGATAGAGCAATATCAATGTTTTAATGCTCTATAATATAACGAGACTAATTTTAACTCAAAATGTAGTCATTTCAAAGTTTTCAATCCAATTTATTCACTGTAATAGGGAAAATGTAGTTGCCTATGCCATTGCCCTACTACATATCCATATCCATGTATTTATATGGGGAAATATTGTCAAATATTACCAGTCAATCAATTTGCCATTTATAACCAGTCAGTGGCAAAATACCAATATTGCCGGCAAATTCCGAACACTGAAAAAACATGCTAAATTTTATTGACGATTGGACTCTCTCTATGTTTTTAGCCCACAACTGCCCCTGCTGCTGCAACAACCGCTGCATCCTCTGACACTACTGAAGCTTCCTCTGACACCACCGCTGCATCCTCTGACACTACTGAAGCGTCCAGTGACACCACTGCAGCTGCCGCAGGCGACTCAACAACCGCCGCCGCCGCACAAATGCAATTGAACATCATCCCTCTTGGTATAATTATTAGTTATTAATACTTAATTCAACGCATGTCTTAATTAACAACTTCTTTCTCGACAGGTCAACTTCTCGGTATGCTCTTGACTGGTCTTTTCGGAAGCACCCTTCCATCCCAACAAACTGGTGCCACCGGAGCTCAGCTCAACATTGTTCCTCTTGGTCAAGCTCTCGGCATGCTGGTCTTTTCGGTGGGGTTAAACTAGTGTTTTAACTGAATCTAACATTACTTACAATGCAACAAATCAACTGTGATTTTCCTCTTCTTCTTTGTCTGACTTACATTTTTGCAATCCCCAAGCAACAAAAAGCAACAAATAAAACGTTTATGCATTTAAAAACAAAATAATTATTGACATTCTTACCTAGAGATTTTATTTCCTCAAGGGCATTATCAAACTTTGATTGCTGTTTGATTGATTCAGCTTGCAGGGCATCTTGAGATTCTCGCAGTTGATTAAGCTAGAATGGTTTAAGGGTATTAATACATATTGTGCAGTTAATTTAAGAAATACGCAATACCTGGTTCAACAGAGTAAAAAGGTGTGCATCTAATTTTACAAAGCGGAATGCCTGTGTGATCACATCGATGTTACTCTTTGAAGTCTTCACAAGGCTCATAACTTGATTAACCAAGGCTTTGTCATCTATCCCTGGTAGCAGCATCGTCTTGAGTTCTGGAGCTGCTGCCTGAGGAACAGAGTAACTAGTTTCTACCTCATTTTCATCCTTTTGAAAAGCTTCATTTGATCCTTGTACGAATTCATCCTCTGGTTTTACTACGTGGCTGAGAATTTGATGGTTATTCGCAGATTTTAATACGTCGGCAGATTTCATGGTACTTGAAGGAAACGCTGCTGATTCATCCTATAACGATATTTTTAGGTATATTTATATCGAAAGGTTTATTAGGCCAGAATTAACTAATTCTAGAAAGCATAGCATACTTCTTGTGAAGTTGACCCGGGTATTCACCGAGCCATGTGAGTTTTGGGTACATGAGCCAGTGAATACGCTACCAAAATAAGAAAAAGCAAGACATGCCTTGCTTGGTTTTGATGGTTTATTCTTCCCATTTCAAAATATTTGTTTATTCAAAGATGCACAGATAACTTGGCCACTTAAAATCAAAACTCGAAATCACAAGCTAGATCAATGAATACGATTTAGAATAATTCAGACCACTTAAATCCATAAACAGAGACCACCTCTGTTCTCTCTCACGAAGAACTGAAACTAAACTTATTTTATTTCATTTCCATTTTAAGATATACTCAAGAACGGCTGCATTACATAATAGCATAACGTACATCGCGTCTCCACCGTCGTCAACTGCATCATTTTGGCAATCTGTATATTTCCATGCGTAGCGATTTTAAGATAGAAATTACTCCAGGAGTAAGTTTTTTGCTTCTCACTCCGCTCGGCTTGCCTGTCAAGACTTTGAACTTTGAGTCTCAAGTTCATGGAGTTTAGCGTAAAGAATGCAAAGAATCCCAAATAGAACGGTGAGGTCTTTAAAACGCAACATTGAAATGCATGCACTCAAATATTTAGCAAAAACCAATATAACAAGTGTATAACAGCACCACACTCCATGTTCCACACGTAGAAACCACATTAAAGCATCATGTTATATTATAAGCTTTGGTTCTCGTACATCTTGTTTAGCAAAACCAAACCACATCCGGAAACTTGCATAAAACGGAAGGATTTCCATAATATGCTGCTTAGGAGCTGCTGCTGAGAAAAAAGAAGGAATTGGTTTTCCATATCATTTTATAATATTATAGTTGTAAAGCCCGCGACGACGTAATGAGCCCCGCTGAAGAAGGAGAGTACTTACTTTTATGAGCTAACATAAAAACTTCACACCAACACGTATTCCCCACCACTCTTTGGGAAACCTTTCAGATTGTGCATTCAGAGATTTTATGAAACGGGATATGATGACTGTTTGAACAGCTTGAGTTTAAAATATGTACAACTAAAAAATCTTTGCTTTTAACTAGAAAAAAATGTGCTTGCTAAACAAATTGCAAGAATTTACTTCACACATCGCGTTGGCATGTATGTTTGTAGCTGTCAGTCATCGGTTTCAACCTGAAATGAAATGGAAACAGGATCTAATTTCAAACATCACCTGTGTTATCAACGGGTAATAATAAGAAATTATCGTGGATGTTGTTATATCTAATACTACACGTGTTTCAATCCATCAAGAATTTTATTAAGCTTTCTCCCATTTTTACATTCAAAACTAGAAATAACTGAAACGAATGGAGTGGTGACGTGCGGAACATTACCTATGATGCGTAACCTAATGTATGGCTTTCAGTTTTTTGTCCTGTGTCGTTTCGTCTGCATGAGAAATCTTGGAAAGTGTAGTATGCTCGCATTTATTCTGCTGCTGCTGAACGCCAAAGTCTCGACAAAGCACATCGTAATATTTAAGTAGCAACAATTCATGCGGGACTTAGAATACATAATATATGGGTTTAATTCCCGAAACTGTGGTTTTATACACCAAACTAACGCACCACATCATTCATAATCGGTTAATGGGATTAATTAATGCAACCAGTATGTACCAAATCAAAAACTTTTGATCAATTAGCTGCATGTACCTGCTTGGTTTTACCTACATATTTTCTAATTAAAATTATTGGTGTTTATGAAAATGACGGCGTCAGTAATGAGCTACCAATTAATATTTAGTTGGCTGGGTATTGATGGCAGTGAAACACGGATGCAAGCTATTAAGCATCGTTTCCCACAAGGAAACACACACGAAGGAAATAAATTGTGTAAACATGAAAACTCGCGGTTGGATTGGGTCGTTTTGTCACTTCCAGAACACCTGCAAACGAATTTTCTTCAAAGTTTAGTCGGCCTTATGTTTGGGATATTAATATTGCAATACTGTTTGTGGTATGGGGTCTATTATAGAAGTTGGGGAAACAATAAACTAAATCAATTTCAGACTGTTGGATGTCACCAGAAAACTTTTAGCGATACATCATCGTAGGGTGGTTACACTATTTAGCTCAGAATTATGTCGTTAGATTTTGATTGAGCCTTGTGTTTTCTAAAATAAGTTTTCTTCAAACGAATGAATCATGCTACTGAAGTTCAAAAAATAAA
>LJIJ01006080.1:0-10260 GCA_001718145.1 Orchesella cincta
GGTTCCTGTCGTTCCATTTCGACTCCACCGTGAGAAAATTCAACTGAAATTTTCATCGATTCCTTGTTTCTTGCGATTCAAACGAAGAATTTTATCTATTTTTGTAGAGCAGATAAGCCATATTATTTATTATTAAATCCTAGATGTTTTAGTTTCCATTTCTCTTGCATATGGGTGGAAGTCCATTATACCTAAGGTATGCGTGTGCAGATTTCAAGGTTGCCATCATCCAACGTGAAGATATTCACCCTCCATTTCCGTTGGATGTGACACACGTCAGCCAATTTACTTAAAATCGCACCATATTTGAGAATCTAAAACAAGGAACAACAAAAATTCTAGATTTATTATGCATGATGTGATACCCACAAAAATGTCACGAGATATCAATTAAAAGTACACCTTCAACAAACGTTCCAAATCCAAGCTCCAGAACATGCTTGTACTATGGAAAACGCAAAGTGTTACTTTTGAAAATGAGGATATAAAATAATAGCTTTCTTGGGAACCATTGTCTTCTGACTTGGCCAGTCTTTATTTGACAGCTGCTTTGAAATGTTGCTGGGCAAGAAATCTACACAAATGGCTTCGTGGGGTCACCAAGTAGTGAAGTTTCTTGGTTATATGGTTCACGACTTAGATCAATTTACAGGAAAGCTTAACATTGTCAGTCAACGTAAATTGATACGGGGTAAACTTATACAATGGTTTTTCACTATTCTTGTTTTTAAAAACAATTATTGACGTGGCTTACGAATCAACCCAAAGTGTGCCTTTACCCACACCAGCTCCATTCAGCATTCTATATTGTCGCTTACATTGCTCAACTTCACTCGCAATGGACGCTAATCATAAAGAGAAAGCTTGTCAGTCAAGGTTTCAATCATGCCTTGGAATTCGAACGGAGGCACAATGGTAAGAAATTTTACATATTTATTTTGTAAAGTGCATATGTTATAAAGTTTAAATTTGCGTTTTTAGGAACAAGCTAGAAACCATCGAATCAAACAGGAGCATTAATAACAAAGGCTTTCACAGTTATTGCAATATCTCCTGTGTTTCTGGATATGGTTTCATACGCTGCTCAAGTGGGGCTAAAACCCTGCAACGTGGTACACATTGGTAATTTATTTCATCCAAAATGTCACGGGTCTGTTTGGGGCACTTTGAGACCGGGTTTTGCTTCAAGTAACACTATGAAAATCGTGGGTTTCTGTTGTAACTGGCGGCATGGTGGTTTTAGGCTTTTCCTTTTCTTCATAGCTTCCCTGCATTTACATTCGAAAAAGTTTTTGCTTGCTTGTGTACTCACTGCATTAGCAACTATATCAAACTGTTTCAATCTAAGATGGACAACCTTAATATAAAACAGAAAGGTGGCAAAATACGGTTGGAATTTTTTCGTCAAATTCAGATAATCACTTGGGAGTTCAATGTCTACCATCAGAAATATAATTCAGTTGTTAAACTCCTACAAATGGTTCTGTTTTTTGTGATGTCTGCTTTTGCAATGATTCGGTGGCATAGCAAATTAGTGGTTCCGCAAATGGCCATTTTATTTATGGGAATTTCCCAAACAATGATTGGAATCATTCTAGTGTACGGAACTAAATCGAGGGTTTCAGCTACGTCTCAAAATCTTATGGACCATCTGCGATCTCGCCATGAGCTGCAGAGTAACAGATTGTTTCGTAGGTATTACCGTTCGTGGCCGGTTTTAAAGATTTATATGGGCTCCGTAAATTACATATGATCAACTCACCCGTTGAATGTTAGGATTTTGCGGTGAATCAGTTAGTCGGGCATGCTACTTCTTTAGATGCCATGATAAAGGCTTATTTAAACAAATGATAACTATACATTTAGATTCTAAAAGATATGATATACAACAAGCTTCAGCAATTCTTAGGTACGACAGTTAGCAGTAAGATAAATTTCAGTTTCCTCAACGATCGCCTACCTCTCTTACATTTCATGTTGCAAATTTTTGCAGAGGATCATCATTTTACTTTAAGAATAATTGTTTAATAAAAAATTAAGCTATATTTTAATAGCCCTACTTGTCTGTAATTTATCAGCCAAAAAGTACAATTATAACCTATGGCAGATTGAGTAAAAGCATTTGCATCGGATACACATCAACAAAACCAAAATTATACCCTCATTTACTGTATTAAGTGAAAACTATTCAGATCAGATTAATAATGTGCTACGTTATGACGCCAAATTTTATTGTTTTTGGATTATAAATCAAACCGTTTATATTTATCGGATGTAATTATTTAGAACACAAAGTATCATAAAAAAAAAACTTTTGCTACAAAAATTCAGCCATTTCCAAAAACCCATTGTTGTACAGTACAGTAAACGCATTACATACTGCATATTATTATATCCAATTATCGCATTAAAACTTTATTGGGTGCTTGAACGATTTGCGTACATATTTCCACTCTAGGTTTAATAATAGAAAATAAAAGAACAACCACTGTTTCATCGACTCTACTTCCACTGATAAGGATAAAGTATTAAGTAGCCGTACTGGACAGAAACACTTGTAATTTTTTAAGTAAAATGTTTATTGGATAACTTTATATACCAAATTATTGAAAATTTAGTGTAGATTATTATAAAAATTTGAAGCCTTCACTGAATGCCTTTGTATCGAATTGAGGTAAGATATTGCCTAGCGTGTTCCATAACTGCTTTTCCTGACTTTTTCGATACATTTTCACTAATATTCTTCCAGATGGTACGGAGTGCACAAATAGGTTTGTGTGGATCCTTTTTCTAAGAGTACCCTTGCTACATCGGACTGAAAATAACTCGATCCCACGTGCCTGTGGTACATTTGTGGGGCTGTCCTTTTTTTCACAAAATTGACAAAATTTGTGTTTTTAAAGCCAGTTACTTTAAAAGCATAATGGGATTAAGTGAGTCCTGGGCAAAACAAAATTTGACCACCTTTGTATTACTGGTCAAGAAAAGGAAGCCATCGGTCCTTAATACATTCGTTTAAGTAGGTTTTTAAGGTCACAGTGCCCTCTGAATGAATGAAGGTAAAACGTTCCCATTTTGTAAGTAGGCTGGCCAAATCAAAACTTTCTTGAAGAACGTAACTTTTGGTTTCACATTATGAACATAATCTACCTCCTTAGTGCCCGGCGCATAACTTCATTCCTGGAACACAGATGGCCCAGAAGGCAAGTAGGGCACTAAGGAGGTAGATTATGTTCATAATGTGAAACCAAAAGTTACGTTCTTCAAGAAAGTTTTTGATTGGCCAGCCTACTTACAAATGGGAACGTTTTACCTTCATTCATTCAGAGGCACTGTGACCTTAAAAACCTACTTAAACGAATGTATTAAGGACCGATGGCTTCCTTTTATTGACCAGTAATACAAAAGGTGGTCAAATTTTGTTTTGCCCAGACTCACTTAATCCCATTATGCTTTTAAAGTAACTGGCTTTAAAACACATATTTTGTCAATTTTGTGAAAAAGGACAGCCCCAAAATGTACCACAGGCACGTGGGATCGAGTTATTTTCAGTCCGATGTAGTAAGGGTACTCTTAGAAAAAGGATCCACACTAACCTATTTGTGCACTCCGTACCATCTGAAGAATTTAGTGAATGTATCGAAAAAGTCAGGAAAAGCAGTTATGGAACACGCTAGGCAATATCTTACCTCAATTCGATACAAAGGAATTCAGTGAAGGCTTCAAATTTTTAATAATCTACACTAAATTTTCAATAATTTTGGATATAAAGTTATCCAATAACACGTTTACTTAAAAAATTACAAGTGTTTCTGTCCAGTACGGTACTTAATACTTTATCCTTATCAGTGGAAGTAGAGTCGATGAAACAGTGGTTGTTCTTTTATTTTCTATTATTAAACTAGAGTGGAAATATGTACGCAAATCGTTCAAGCACCCAATAAAGTTTTAATGCGATAATTGGATATAATAATATGCAGTATGTAATGCGTTTACTGTACTGTACAACAATGGGTTTTTGGAAAATGGCTGAATTTTTGTAGCAAAAGTTTTATTTTTATGATACTTTGTGTTCTAAATAATTACATCCGATAAATATAAACGGTTTGATTTATAATCCAAAAACTAATAAAATTTGGCGTCATAACGTAGCACATTATTAATCTGATCTGAATAGTTTTCACTTAATAGCAGTAAATGAGGGTATAATTTGGTTTGTTGATGTGTATCCGATGCAAATGCTTTTTACTCAATCTGCCATAGGTATAATTGTACTTTTTGGCTGATAAATTACAGACAAGTAGGGCTATTAAAATATAGCTTAATTTTTTATTAAACAATTATTCTTAAAGTAAAATATGATCCTCTGCAAAAATTGCAACATGAAATGTAAGAGAGGTAGCGATCGTTGAGGAAACTGAAATTTATCTTACTGCTAACTGTCGTACCTAAGAATTGCTGAAGCTTGTTGTATATCATATCTTTTAGAATCTAAATGTATAGTTATCATTTGTTTAAATAAGCCTTTATCATGCATCTAAAGAAGTAGCATGCCGACTAACTGATTCACCGCAAAATCCATAACATTCAACGGGGTGAGTTGATCAATGTAATTTACGGAGCCCATATAAATCTTTAAAACCGGCCACGAACGGTAATACCTACGAAACAATCTGTTACTCTGCAGCTCATGGCGAGATCGCAGATGGTCATAAGATTTTGAGACGTAGCTGAAACCCTCGATTTAGTTCCGTACACTAGAATGATTCCAATCATTGTTTGGGAAATTCCCATAAAAATGGCCATTTGCGGAACCACAATTTGCTATGCACCGAATCATTGGCAAAAGCAGACATCAAAAAACAGAACCATTTGTAGGAGTTTAACAACTGAATTATATTTCTGATGGTAGACATTGAACTCCAATGTGATTATCTGAATTTGACGAAAAATTCCAACCGTTTTTGCCAGCCTTTCTGTTTTATATTAAGGTTGTCCATCTAGATTGAAACAGTTTGATATAGTTGCTAATGCAGTGAGTACACAAGCAAGCAAAAACTTTTTCGAATGTAAATGCAGGGAAGCTATATGAAGAAAAGGAAAAGCCTAAAACCACCATGCCGCCAGTTACAACAGAACCCACGATTTTCATAGTGTTACTTGACAGCAAACCCGGTCTCAAAGTGCCCCAAACAGACCCGTGACATTTTGGATGAAATAAATTCCCAATGTGACCACGTTGCAGGGTTTTAGCCCCACTTGAGCAGCGTATGAAACCATATCCAGAAACACAGGAGATATTGCAATAACTGTGAAAGCCTTTGTTATTAATGCTCCTGTTTGATTCGATGGTTTCTAGCTTGTTCCTAAAAACGCAAATTTAAACTTTATAACATATGCACTTTACAAAACATAAAAAAATTGTAAATTTCTTACCATTGTGCCTCCGTTCGAATTCCAAGGCATGATTGAAACCTTGACTGACAAGCTTTCTCTTTATGATTAGCGTCCATTGCGAGTGAAGTTGAGCAATGTAAGCGACAATATAGAATGCTGAATGGAGCTGGTGTGGTAAAGGCACACTTTGGGTTGATTCGTAAGCCACATCAATAATTGTTTTTAAAACAAGAATAGTGAAAAACCATTGTATAAGTTTACCCCGTATCAATTTACGTTTACTGACAATGTTAAGCTTTCCTGTAAATTGATCTAAGTCGTGAACCATGTAACCAAGAAACTTCACTACTTGGTGACCCCAACGAAGCCATTTGTGTAGATTTTCTGCCAGCAACATTTCAAAGCAGCTGTCAAATAAAGACTGGCCAAGTCAGAAGACAATGGTTCCCAAGAAAGCTATTATTTTATATCCTCATTTTCAAAAGTAACACTTTGCGTTTTCCATAGTACAAGCATGTTCTGGAGCTTGGATTTGGAACGTTTGTTGAAGGTGTACTTTTAATTGATATCTCGTGACATTTTTGTGGGTATCACATCATGCATAATAAATCTAGAATTTTTGTTGTTCCTTGTTTTAGGATTCTCAAATATGGTGCGATTTTAAGTAAATTGGCTGACGTGTGTCACATCCAACGGAAATGGAGGGTGAATATCTTCACGTTGGATGATGGCAACCTTGAAATCTGCACACGCATACCTTTAGGTATAATGGACTTCCACCCATATGCAAGGAGAAATGGAACTAAAACATCTTAGGATTTAATAATAAATAATATGGCTTATCTGCTCTACAAAAATAGATAAAATTCTTCGTTTGAATCGCATGAAACAAGGAATCGATGGAAATTTCAGCTGGATTTTCATCTTGTACAAAGAAAAAAGCACATTTGGAAGGTGGATTTATTATGCTGGTAGCTTTTTTGCAAAAGGCCCGCTGTGGAATGCAGATAGCGTCTAGCTCATTATCTTGATAAGTTCATGCCGAACTTGAGGGAACATGAAACGGCAATTTGAATTAATGTTTCACCAATTACGAGCTAGTCAAGCTAATTATCTGGTTATCGACAGTCCTGTATCTTGTCGGCAGCTAATCGTTTAACGAAGCCAAAGTTTTCATCAGATAAAACAAATCGTAGCTTTTGTTGGCGTTTTTATTTGATTGCATATAAACCCTTTTTTATATACGAATAAGCTGAAAACTTCTTCTAAATATGAGATGATTTGAGCTATTATTAATGTATTTAAGTTTGTCTACCAGTTCAATTTAAGAAAGTCAATATATAAATCCGTGAGCTCGTATTGAGAACCAAACCGTGAAGTGATGTTTATTATGTAGATCGTTTTGATAAAATGAAACAGATTTTGTCATCTAAGCCATTATTATAATGGTAGCTAATAATTCATTGGGAACGTGATGATATGTGAGGATAATGATGACATATTATAGTAGAAATTCGGTGGTAGCTTTCCTGCATGCCAAGAATTTTTACAGAATTTCAGAACTATTCCAACAGATTTGCCATCTATCATTTTCAGTTTGATATTCCGTAATTTTGAAATAGTTTGACTAATTTGAATCGGCAATGACAAACCATTAACAAAACCAACTTTTCCCATAGCTCTAGAGCTCTGCAAAGTGAAAGCTGAAATGTCTCCCAAAATGTTTTTTGGGATTCATCAAAAACATAAATTTTTGAGTGATTACTTATATTTAAGGGTAATGTTATTTACATAACATATTATCAATAAAATGGAAGAGTGTAGAGTTAAATTTAAAGCGAAATAGAAATTTTGATCCTTGAAGACATTATTTTTTTAAACCTTCCAGTCGCGATAGAATTGGTCAGCCACCAGCTGCCGCTTAGCAAAACAAACGCCCATTGTTGGCCCAGAAACGTGGATGCGGGAGACAAAATTGACCCACACTCCTCGTGGGTACATTTTTTGAAACGCCCGAGGGTACCATCGTCTCCCTCACAATATTCTGGTCTAGTAAAACAGTTTTAGAGCGAAAATGAAGCAAACAAATTCAATACCCAAAGAAGCCTGTGTCGAGAATTTTTTAATTCGGCGACAATGTGTTATGGAGAGAAGCCGATAAGTTTATTGCAAGATAAAAAATTATATTAATTCAGCCAGCGGAATGAATTACATCGTTCTGCTCCTTTGCTCGAGAGCTCGTCAGTCAAGAGATTATATTAATAATTTAAAACCAATATTTACGTGTTATATATAAAAAATAAAACTAGCAAGCACATTTGAAGATATTGTCGTTTTGGAGGCGTCGCGTTTGCATATATTTTCGTTGTATGGCGGGAAGAAATTGCATGTGTTGGATATAGCGGCATAGTTAGGTTAAATTATAAATCAGCGATTGACACTTTGCGTTTAATTAAAACATGAGATCTTGGGTGAAACTTTACTTGATACGTCGAGTATTTTAAAAATTCAAAAATATTTCATTTCCTTATCGACACAGAGAATTGTTTTAAACGCTACGACTGTCGGGCATGTAATCAGAGATTATTGGTTACGCCTACAAAATCTTAACACGACAAATACTGCTCACTAAATTAATTATATTTTAAAAATATTACACAGAACCTTTAGAACCTAAATACGTAATTAAATGGGAAGGAAATGGGTTGGAGAGCTTATGATGGCAACATGAAACCGGAATTAAGAATGTCACAGATACTCGTATCATAGCATTGTCTAGCCAATTTAAAACAAATTTTTACCAGATTGAAGCACAAGTTAAACTTATGCTTTAATACCTTTTACCTTTTATTTCTGGTGTAACACCTCCTACTAAATTTCTTGACAGCTTTTGCACTTTTAATTAAATTTTAAGAGTCGTTTCTACCTTTTCTCTTATATAGTATATAGGGGCATTGTAGATTAGATTTTGTCTACAGTCCGTAGTCCTCACAAAACATTCTCAAGAAAGCAATTTGGTAAAATATTACGATTTAATTTCCTCAATATTCAAAATGCTGGAAACGTCAGGAGTTCTTGCAATTCTTTAGATTCTTACAAACTCACACTCAAAATACCAGGTACAAAATACTGTTGGGACGCAAACAAATGCAAGATTAATCTAAAAAAGTGCGGATTCAAATGGGCATTATGGCTACTTTTCTGTCCTTCTTGGTATTCTGAACACATTCCAAGCTAAACTACAGTTGGAACACGGAAGAATTGACAAAGCCAATCTCGGATTGATGAGCGTAGTTGGAATAGTGGGAGCTGCAGGTTGTCTCTGGAGCATTCAATTCATGGACAGGAAACGGCCAATTTCTTCAATGGATATCTTAGTCTGGGAGCCACCATCTCGAGGAAAACTAGCAGGTGACAGGTTATACATGAAACGGCAACTACGGCTTTGTGTTATGATCTGCAAAGCTTTCTACTACAGCATTAAATTCTCACCTTGGGTTCTTGCGTTGGCTCATGTTTTGCCATGCTCCCAGCCAAACATCATGTTTGTCTTGAATCCGTTTTGCCTGTTGAAGACGGA
Source organism: Orchesella cincta (assembly GCA_001718145.1). Taxonomy (NCBI): domain Eukaryota; kingdom Metazoa; phylum Arthropoda; class Collembola; order Entomobryomorpha; family Orchesellidae; genus Orchesella; species Orchesella cincta. The sequence goes on from LJIJ01006080.1 coordinate 8,978, forward strand.
AGTTTTCATGAGAATCTGGGTAGAAACCGGGTTTTTATTCATCGCCAATTGGTCAGTTTGGAGGGCAATGCTGGGAAGTGGGTTTATCCTTTGTATGCATGTCCTTATTGGTTGCACACTCCAGAAAATATCTGTCAAATCTGCTGCCAGAATCATGATAACTAGGAATATCCTCACAGGTGGAACTTACTACAGAATCTTGCAACTGCTGAACAAATGGTTTAATGGGTCACACACGGAGGTTTTATTTGTTACTCTGGCCGCACTCAGCATAACGTTTACATTCCAACTACACATTCTTCTTAAGGTTGGTTCCGGAGAACTGAATCTGCCAGTGCCGATCACAATCTGGAACACATTATGTGTGATTGAAATAGTCATCATCATCCTTGGAACATTTGGGAGTGCGGGTTCTGTTCACTCAACATCTGCTGTGGAAATCATACGGATTCGTTCTCGGCTGTTATACGCAAAGTCATCGGAAGCAACACGATTTATTCGTTCATTGGCTCCTCTAAAATTGATTTTGGGGCAACCAATTTCCTGGAAAAGCAAACACCCCTACTATTTCTCAATTTTGCAGTAGAACGTTTCGTGACTTGCATTTGTTGGGCAAAACCAGTTATATCACAGAACCTAACTTCTTAACTAAACAAAATTATACAGCGACACTCAAATCGTAAGCATACTTTCGTAGGATTGCAGGCTAACCATGACAACTAATTAATTAAGGTGAATATTTGTTTGAACATTTACCTCAAATTAAGGGTACTTGTAGTTAACAAACTAGTAAACAGATAGTTTGTTGAAATAATTATTGATATTGAGAATAAAATTAGAACCAATAATTTGTCTAAATATGCTATGCTAATATATTATAAAGCTATTGTGTATATCCTTTAAAAACGTTAAATAAACTCTATAGCTGCCGCAAATAAGTACTAAGCATTTCTTGATTACTTTTTTTGTGGTATGAAAGTAAGTATACCAACTTCGTTGTTGATTTCAATACACTTATAAACTTCAGCCGAAACGTGTATATTTTCTAAATTTTGGCCCATTTTAAGTAATGCAGTATTATTGAACATTCTCAAAAGTTAAATTAAATTTCAACAGTCATAGGAGTGGAGCAAAGAATATCTCCATATAGTGACATATATCACTTGTTGGATTTACCTATTGACAAAAAATGAATCTGTTGATGGAAACAGCAGTCTTCTATGCTTTTATGGAAATGGACGAAGTATGTCATGGTATGCGAACATTCGTATTCTTATAATTCG
>LJIJ01006081.1:0-10259 GCA_001718145.1 Orchesella cincta
CCATTCAAAATTGGTTACAAATTAATCAATGTAAAATTTTATAACGGGCTTTTAAATATGGAGCATGTGCATTTTATCCCTTTAAAACTGGGGTTATCTGTGAAGATTTATCATTTTTACAAGTGAATATGAAACGGTAACGAAAGAGTATCATTCAGGCAAAATCGTTTTGGATTTGTTTTAATTGTATTGAATTGTATTCTAAAACTGAAAAATTCTTTGCATTTATTTCGGTTAAAATTAGCGTAACAATTTTTGTCTGCAAATTAACTTAATGGACTTTGAAAAATATTATTAAGCGTTCTTTCCTCTACGTTAGTATTTCGAGAAATCTCTGTAATCATCATCATCACCAATCATCATAGCAAGTCAGTTGGAAGGTGAAGCCAAAGCATCCTCCAGGCACTCATAACTTTTGATACAGTTTCCCTGTTTGCATTACTCCAATAAATCCCAAGCGGATCACTTTTCCTAGGAGGATTTTATATCCCGGATTAGATTTCCGTACTGTGGGCTATGCGCAATAAAAAAATATTATTCTTTAACCCATTTCTTAGATATTTTCATCGACTTTTTAAGTAGCTTACTTGAGCATGTAGGTTTTTGAATTTTATACGCATCCTTTCCAGCAGGCACTTTAAAAGTGAGAAGAGCCAACAGTCGGTCATAATTGGGGGACAAAGTGTTCAAGTCCCAACTTGCAGCACGTCGCTGAAGAAACCGATGAGCGTCTTTGTGTCGAGACCACAATTTTCTCCAAGCCTTCGTCAGCCACGTTGGCAAGCCTTCTCGAAGCATGTACAAAGTGGAAGGGATATGGAGTGGAACATAAGCACTATGCAGCTTCTGAGCTTTCTATAAACCAAGCCTTTGCTTGCCCGTTCATATCCGTTTGGGTAATTTTTAGGAAAGTGTTGTCCTCCGTTTAATTTTATTCCTAAAATTTTAATAAAATTAAACTCAATTTTCCCTTTCTTCTCATTTTAATTGAGTTATATTATTACATAGCTCGGGATGAAAAAAGACACTGGAGCCAGCCCAACTATTCCACCACAACCCTTTTGACTGTTCATGTAAACTGCGTCAATTTTATTTGCATCCATGTTAATGGGGCTGGCTGCCCAACCGTTGCAACCACGTCAGCTATAGTTATGCAGTTATACCTGAAATTTAAGAGAATAAAATTTACATTATTTTTTGTTACATTTTCCTAATAAAACATTACTTTACCAAGCTCACCTATGAACAAACTCTCCAACACCTTCCAACGGGTTGGTAAACACCGGTTGTAGATTCCCCACTTGCTAAATACAAAGTCTGGCCTGTGAAGTTGCAATGCCAATCGGATTTCATCCAAAGAGAACCTTGTTTCAAAAGGTTTCTCCATTTTTCTCCAAATCTTTGAGCACAAATCAACATCTAGGCCAATGGCCATTCACACCCACGAGAATTTTATCCCCGGGTTCAATCAAGTTGTCTAGAACCCCAAAGGAGCGCGGTTGTTTCCTGTTCCATGGAAAGCTAGGTGTGTATGCATTTTTCGTTTGTAAAATATATCGTAGCCCATCTTGTATGTCTGATAAAATCTTGGAAAAAACATGTAAATTTGAATTGGCTTTGTTATGCGTTTTCCGTATAATAGAATAAGTAAATAAATAAGGATTTAATTTTGAGTACCCTCGCGGTCCCGTTTTCAAAAAGTGCCTAGCAAAGGACGCTGCATTGCTTGAAAAGCTCGTCTGGATGGGTTTTGACGCTCCCCCGGAAACCAGAAAGCGGTTACCAGTCAGCAAGGCAATTCTCAAGCTTTTCGGGTGCAGCAATTAACGGAAATGGGTCAGTTTCCGGATAGCAGGAGACGCCTGAAAATGACAATTAAATTATCTTTAACGCACTTTACAAAATTCTATGGAATATGAATATTTGTCCGATTTTAAATTACCCTGCCCACTACGAAGAAAATTACTGCAAACCCGAAATTCCTTCCATTGTGTTGATGATGCGGTACAATTTTGCAAATGTTAGCTTGCAAGTTCGTGGGAAGCTGGCACACTGGAAACAAAAACGAGTTTAGGACTGCAACGTTCTCATTTTTTCCCCTATTTATAGGTGCGCCGATAGCGATAAAAAAATTATAATGGTGGCTCACCCTATTACAGTCATTTTTAGACTACGGGGCGAACACAAGATCGAGATTGTGTGGAAATATATTTTTTAATAATCGATTTTCTTTTGTTTAAAGTCCAGGCTTGTCCAATGACTTAATGCTGATGTAGATGAACTTGTGTTCCAATTGTTTTTTGGGAAAGGTAATCCTCGCCTGCCAAAGTTCTCCCATTTTTGGTAACCCTGGAATTTGGTGCCCATAATTGTTTAAAAGGGAGCAGTTGATCCATTTAGCAATAAAAAAAACACTACCAGAGGCAATTGAGTATAAAATATGAGGGTTACGGGTACATCATCTTACTTAATAACAAATGCAAAAAGACATACTTAAGGGAGTTTGGGTGAAGAGCCATTCACATGCGACCGCCAGGTGGGAAGGTAGAAGGAAGGCCAAGGTAGTCCGGAGTTTCCTGGACTATGCGCGGCCCTCGAGGCAAATACATTGCAAACTAGTAGGCATGCTCAGGAGCTGAGAGTAAATGAACTTGAGTCTTTTCTTCATCCTTCCTCCAGTTGTGATTTTGATTTCTCTTCATTGCAGTCGTGAAAACGCGATAGGAGAGATCCAATTTAGTTAGTAAGTTTCCATAGGTAAATTCCGAGATATATTTCCGGAGTATTCGGAAGGTAGGTAAAATTAACACAATTTAAAATATCTCTAAATTAGTTGGAATGTTTCCGCGGGTAGGGAATTAACAGTTTCGGTATTTGGTATAATAGGGATATTGGAGGAGGGTAACTGACAGCAGTGACCAGAAGTCTGCTTGTGCGTACACATTTAAGTGGTGAGTATAGTTATTAGTAAAAACTAAAGGGTATTTCTTAAAACAGTTGCTTAAGTAATTATTTTGGTCATTGTCCCAGTCAGCGGAGATAATTTCTCCAGTTCCTGGTGTTCTTCTTTTCACTGGTTTTTACTGTTTCCTGAGTGTCCCAAGTTCCCCGGTCCGGCGTCGTCCTCATTGGAAATCCATAGTGTTGGCTTAGCTGTCTGTTCCAGGGTTCCTCTCGTCTCGGTGATCGCCTCTCGGGATCATCCCAATCATCAATTAAAGTAATTGGTAACATTAAATATATTTCACGAGGAACTCGGTGAACTGACCAGCCACAATTGTGGTTGCCAGTCCGAGGTTAATTTATACGGACCCATAAGCCTGCCCGTGCAATTGTGCGTGCAGCGTGAGGGGGTTAGGGGCTTCACGTTTTGTTTCAGGAGGCGTAAACTATATTTATTTATCACTACTATTTTTATCTTCACCGCTGTCTGGGCTCTAGTCAGGGAACCATCCTTGAGAGTATTGTTCCCAGACAGCGAAATATGTAAATTATGAGCTAGCGCTAGCAAATAGGTTTCTCTTCAGCAATCCAATAAGATAATCAATATATATTACATTTAATCAATATTCTCTGTACATCTCTCTTATTCTCGCATCATTTTTTGCACCATTAATTCATTATCATTCCGTAAATTCAATTCAGATTTCAATTTCAATAGAGGTAAGAGGCTTGGGATCTTTTCCCCTACGGCGGTGTCAATTGATTCTATACAATACCCGCTCAGGCCGTAGGCGCTTACCGATCGCCTTCATTTACAAGTTACTATAAGCTAGATTTTCGCTGCTATTATCTGGAAGAATATCAAGATAGTAATCTAAATCTAAAATTTATTCCACCAGTCAATTAAATTAACAAAAAAATCATGGATTAACACGGTGATACAATACAAATCAACAATAACGTATTAATACTCTAATACAAGTACGTACGCTTCAAAATCAGACAAAGAATGGTTTCCGTTTGCTGTATCCTTTTAAATGTAAAAAGTAGTATGAGAAGAAATTTGCAGCAAGACAAATTGCAACTCAATTTTAGTCAATAGCACGCACGCAACAGTTAGCATCCAGGAAGATCTGCCGCTGATTTGTTGTGAGTAGATGCATTTTAGGTGGACGTGATTGAGGTATAAAGCGAACAAACAATAAAAATCCGCACGTGCCAGATGAACGCAAGAAGTAACCACAGTTAAATATTTTATTATTATATTATATTTTGCTACCAAGTACACAGCAACTTTTAAAGCAATGAATAAAATCAAAAAGAATCATTATCTGTGGGAAAACAAACTGTAAGTATCACACACTTTTAATCATTTGCAACTTTGCTTGAGCAGGCACGCTCACAAATAAACCTGTACAGAAAGCTATCAATCCCGTCATTGACAACCTCACCATTTCTTCACAGCTTTCTCGCATTCCTCAGTCAAAATGCCTGCTTCCACTGGGCTGATGTTTGTCTGGTCCCCTCCAACTAAAAAGCGAACTCGACCTTGGTAACTTAAGGCCAGGCAACCAACAGCTACGAAAAAATATTCAAAATATTTTTTTTAAATCGCGAATCAAAATTAATCAAATTTAATTGTTTCATTTCAGTTTTACCACAATCTCTTAGGGGACTTCCTCCCACAAATACATCAAGAACCGTGCTTCCCCCAACATCATAAGGAGCGGTTGGGCCAGGTACATTTGAAAACATGGTTGTTGTCTTTAAAAAACTCCCGGGTTCTGGAATCCATGCAAGAGGTAAAGTTCCCACGAGATTCGTTAGCATGTAAAAGCTATAAGGAATTATGGAAAACTTGACACGCTTGAACTCCATGTCAATATTCCTCGCTGTTTCTTCTATATTCATTCACAGGAATTTTACAAACCGTCCAGTAATTGCACAGCCCACCAGGATGGTCGGGAAGTGGCCATGGGCAAACTACGTGAAATTGGTTTATGTTGCCTGACACATTTTTCCTTTTCATTGATCGTGCAGTTGCCTGCATAATTATTGTGGTCATGATGCTGGCAACGCTAATATTCCAAATGGATTTTATATTTTTCAAGGTTTGGAGAGAAATAAAAGCTGTTTGTTGCCCTTTAAATTTCCTAGAAGGCTTCTTCACCACCTCATTAAGCCATTGATTGTCGTCGTTATAAAACATGGATTTTAAAATTTGGTACGGACCCTCAATTAAAATTCGCACAGTAACAATAAACTTTTGAAAGTAATCAGTTCTAAATTGGATTTTTTTAAATGGTGATGGAGAATTGTTGGTTTGCATTCTTAGCAGCATATTCACAATAGAAAACCCGTCCGCCAGACAATGGTGAGCTCTGAACATCATCACCGATTTGATTCGTGGGTCTTCATCATGCTGAAATCTTGGAATGAGGAGAATTTCCCATGGGCTTCGTTCGCTGTTAAACTGCCGGTCACAAACCTCACTTGTCAGTTCCATTATATCCGACTGCTTTACTAACTGATTTGGATTTGATTCGTTGAAGAATTTGATGTGATCGTGTAAATCAAAATTAGAAAATATTCATCCAAAAATTGTAGCCAGTTTTCGCACAATTCTTTGACATAATTGGGGATAAAGAGGGAACCCAGTTTTTTCTTTGCGTTTATAATCCGGTCATTGAACAAACTAATTAGCTGAGTTTTGTCCAGACTTCTTTCCAAATACATCACAGGAACGAGCACAAACTCCGGTTTTGTGTATGGCGATCTGGCACTTAGAACTGCATCCAGACCTTTCAAAATTCCACCAAACTGGGGTTCAGTTTGCTTGACAAATTGTTCCACTATTGAGCGATAGGTAAATGCTGCGAGAATGATTGGGAGTAATACTGGATAACCAATAATGATAATACACATGGTTAGCAAAACTAAACATGTTTCTTCAAAGAACTCAAATTTTTTGGAGACAGACTTCATTTTTGTGAAATGAAGCAAAATGGTTATGGCAAATGGCAAATGGCAAAAAGCTAAAATGAACTTCCACAACAAAATAAGTTACAGAGTTTCTTGCTAGTTGGAAACTCAATGAAAACTGGAGGATATATGCAACACGAATTGGGAGAATATTCGATGAATTATCGTAATTGACGTAATTTCTTGCATGCATGCACATAATACTTCTTTTTATATAATGTTGCTTTTAAAATGCTGAAACATTTTAAAAACGGAATCTATTATATAAGATGTGAAGAATCTCAAATCATATTGAAGCAATCTTCGGAATTGCTTGCAAATCAGTATCCAGTTTCAAACCGAAATATTTTAGCTTTTGAGAATTAAATCGTTATCTTATACGTAAACTTCTCGTTTGGTTGATTGCGGATGGTCTAAACACGAAGGTTTGTAACACGGAAAGGAAAATTGCAAGACGAATTAGAAGAATTCCCATAAAAGAAAAATACAGTGTCTGCTCATTAAAACTCGTGCATATTATTGTTCACATATACGAAATCATTTTGGAAAACTATGAAGAGCATTTACAGTGTTGATAATTTGTGGAATGTCCCTGCTGGGAATATCCCAAATCAATCTATTTATTTCAAATTGTATTTCAGAATTCCCATTCAATTTGCGGATTTGGTATGCAAGTGTTGAATAGTAACTTTAAAAAACGCAAACGAATATAAAAACTGATGATCCAGGAAGATTTTCAATTGATTTAGCTTTTACTCAACCCATTAAATGTACTTAGAGGTTTACTTAGACTACGGCAATTTACGAATTTTAAAATTTATTGATTTGCCTTGTCATCAGTACCAGAGACGTAGCAGCCAATGGGGGGCCTGGATCACAGTTCATAAGCTTATGTTTAGTTTTTATGAATTTAACCAGAGATGCTAGTAACTTGAATTGCTTTAAATTATTTTGTAATTAAATTTCAGGTTACCTTATTTTTTATTTTAGCCCTCTCGTTTTCCAAAAGTAATTTGTAATTGTAATTTGGAAAGTCGTTTTTAGAAATTTAATTTGTAACAAAAAACGTCAGTACAATGCATTTTAATCACCAGAAACTGATATAAACAGGCTGTAAAACTTCAAAAAAACAGGTCCTAAGTTAAAACTAGGTCGTAAAATACTCTCTTTTCAAGCAGTTTCAACTCTGGTAACATAATATCCAAAGAAGATGAAAATAATATTTTTTAGTATGCTCTCTGGCAACAAAATGCATTAAGGCTATAAAGTGTTATTTTCCCGTTTTTTAAAATGGGTAATTTTGAAAGATTTTTTGCATGTAAATGTCCCCCTGCCTCCTACACCTGAAAAGCTTCATTGCAACTCCTCTGTATTTCATTACTTGATAGTTATTAAAACTCCGTTACAAAATGTAACAATCTGCGTGAAACTTTCTAAAAAAATACGAGTGGACAAGAAACGGACATCTAAGTTCGGTAAAGAAATAACAAGATGACAGCCAGAAATTGGAAAATTATGAGCTTTTCCGAAATACCGTATAAGTTTATTAGTCAGATCGCACCGGCGAGCTGTGATCATGAGTTCATCATGATCTTGAGATGCAGTGTACCTACTTACTGTAATGATAGTAATGATACTCTACAAGCTAATTATGTATGCAAATTATATAAGCCTTACTATACTACACTTTATATTATATCTTGGGATGCAAGCAAGCTATTTGACGAGTAAGCTCATGTGTAAGTGAGCACGTCACTACCCCTCTCTTCCAGCAACAGCCCTTAATGAAGAACTGAGATGAGCGGAAACCAAGACATGGGCTTGATCTTGAAAATCAGATCATGTTTTTTACAACTGAAGACAAAATTACATATTAACATTTAAAATAAACGAAATGTAATTTGTAATTTTCAATGACGATATTAGGGAAGTGAACTTTGGAATTTTCAAGGAGGTTTGTAAAGGGATAATTTTTAATTTTTAAGCAGTTTTTTGAAAAACCGTTTTGGAATTTGTTTTTCAAAGAATGCAAACGAAAATGGGCGTGTCTAATGTCTGAAAAGTGATACAGTGCTAACTGAATTGATGCTTTGCAACAAAAAACCTAAACGCCAGGAAAATAAATGTTTACTGACATTTTGGCAAGTACTTTTACATTGTTACTCAGAACAAATTTTCTACGTTTCCCAAAAATTCGGACGGCCTTTTCCATTCAACCAAGGAGGGTGGCCTGGAGCAGGGGGTCCATCTTGCTCCATAGTCGCTACGTCTCTGGCTCTATGTAAAACCTGAGATCAGAGGTCTACAATAATTAGCTAGTCCAGAGGATGTTAAAATGAGTAGAAACTTAAGAATTAACATGGAAATAGATTCATCAGAGATAAAATTATTAATATTTAACTTAAATGACAGAATTTTTCATATATTGGCTCATATTCATAATTCCCTGTAGTAAAGTTCATTGCAGGAGAACGTTACATTTATCAATTTTAGCGTACTTAATGGAAACACGAAATGCCAATTTCTGGGCCACAAAATACTGTAAATATGGCTCTAGAATGTTTAAAATACGTAACTGAAGTTTTATATTATAGTTTGTTAGCAAAATAGCATGTAAATCCCCTTTTGTCCACTTTCGTCCAATCTGTCCATTTTGTCCACCCTCAGTTTGGTGGAAATTTCCGTTTCTTCCATAGTGGAAATTTCCACTATCCACTGGAGGGCGCACTTTGCTCTGTGTTAGTACGGGGGATGTAGTACTGTAGTTTTGTCACGAGGAGGTGACTATAACACTGCAGTACTCCGCTGTAGTGTTTCCCTTCAGCTATAGGAAGATGTACCTGGTACTGGCAATTGGGTTAGATCGCAAAAATCCTAATATAAGTGGATTAAGTCGACCCTCGGGTATCGTGTAAGTAAGCTCATATGACAGTATCGATGCGAGCAGGCTCAGGTGGGTATGAGCCAGCACGTATGATCGGTGTGAGCATGCACATATGATCACGGGGACCCGTAAATACATACATACATTACGGGACATGCCTTAAGTTAGTAGTCAAAGCTAACAAGGGAAGAAATGTGTGAGCTACGATTGAAACTAAGATTCGGTTTGTATGGTATATGCATGTGTACTATCACGTTTCTCGTATATTAGGTATTTAATCTAAATTAGTAAATTTTGTTTTTATCAAAAATGTTTATACAGTAAGGTTGGATATTGATAGGAAGTGATTGTTTGGGAGAATAAAACCTAGCCATTTAAGAAAACAAGTGCAACATGCTTAATTTTTAGAAACTGATTTTACTGAAAAGCATAAATATTTTCACTCGCCTAGTTTCTGAAGAAGGATTCAGAATACAAACGTACCATAGAATGTATATTATTCAATATTTCTTTATCGTAACTCTCATTTCACCTCAAGACTGTTCCTTGGCAAGAGAAATGTTTTACTTTTTGTTCGGGAACGGTTTTCGATGATTTCGTCTAATATTGACAAACAAACAAAAAGGATTTTAAATATTGGTCAACATCTGTGCCAACGAATTTTTATGGGCGGCATTATTTTCCAGTTTCAGGAGAATGGGAGGATGATAGCTGGCTTAGTATCAGTCTTTTTAAAATGTGACTGCCCATAATATGCACGTCAACAAATTTTTCAGATTGGTTGTCCAACAAAAGTAGTTCGAATAAAATAATATTTGTCATGTAACCCACTCGCTGGTTTATACAAACTAAAAGGTGGAAAATATACTTCCAAAGTAGCACATAATACTAAATTAGCTAATGGGCTTTCCATGTCATAACTCTCACATTTTGGAGAACGTGCAGCAGCCGACACATTTATTACACAAAGCCACTAAGAAGGTGCAGCTTTGTTTGGTAAACCCAACATTACTTCTAAGAACTTGTTCAGCATAAAACAGTGTGGGAAATACAATTTATCCATACGCATGTGATAACCGCTGCTTTGATTACTTTTAACTGAAAATTCCAATCCATTATGATTCCCTACTATCACTATCTAATGAGAACAATATTGGTAAATTATTTTTGTTTTCCAATTTTTGTGTTTGCATCACACAAGAAAACCACTCACACCTTTTTGTTGTCTCGTCTTGAATTTCTATCAAAGAACCAATCTTTACTAAACTACTATCGAAGTTTAGATGTGTTGGATATAGAAGGAAAAAGAAAGATTCCACACAATCGTATTGATTTTCCAGACATAATAAATTTGAATAAACTTCTATATATCTTCAAACCCCGATAAATGCTTCATCTCCCTGAGCAATTTTCGAGACGTCAATATTCAACCCGCAACTATTCCCGTTTT
>LJIJ01006082.1:0-10257 GCA_001718145.1 Orchesella cincta
CAGCAGAAAACCTCATTACCTCGCATTTCCAAGCTGGCCGCGTAGCTTATTCAAGCCGAAGCTTGGTGAGAAAAGGCTGTCGCTTCTACAAAGTGTGGTGTCCATGCCAACTGTTCAGATTACAGCCCTGAAGTATTGACCTGTTCTCGGCAACGTTCTTCCTCATCGAAATTCTGTTAACTTTCTTATCGTCCCTTGATCAAACTGGGGAGTGCAACCCAGCATCTTACTGGCAGAAGCAACCATGTGAAAATCAGAAGCCGCAATTCTCAAGACCTCCACTTTGAAACACAATTCTCGTCGCACAGGAACAGGTGGGCGAGGGAGTTTTAATTCAGTGTGTAAAGTGGTGTTCCGGCAGAAAGGCAGATTTCGTCCGTTGCGTCCAGTTGCCCGCGGGGCACGCCGCAGAGGAGTGGGAGCAGCGAATGGGGGAGAGGCGGGAGGGGGGGAGAGGAAGAGAGAGGCGCCTACGAACCGGGAGGGCCTCTCCTGTAACCACTATATTACAATCGATGGGTTGTACGTTGGAAAAGAACTTCAAATAAAAAACTGCGAGGCTTACAAGCCTGCAAAAGTAAAATTAGTTGTTTCATGTGTCATGCGCATCAATTATTGGTTTTTTAATCTTCATTGCTAGCTACCATGCAAGCTTACCACGATAATAACGTCCTTGGGTGAACCCACCATGTTCAACCGGGAATGTAAACGGTGTTCTTGACACTTCTGGTATCAACTCCATATCCTTTATAAGATAATTGGAAGTGTGGTTGAGCCTCGAACTATCTCTGCCACTTCTAACATGAAACCAAATATGGCAATCCCGGTGTTCTACGCAAAGCGAGTGGTAACAATGCTCTTGGAATGTCCATTTCCGGATCGAATTCTGAACCCCCTTTGCCCCTGGGTAAACTTACGATACAAAGGCCAACATTGAGTTTACATATTTTAAGAAAATTCTAGTTTAGATAAAAATTAACAAAATGTAGGCCCTGGCGGCCGTCGAGCCATACTTTTCCCACTTACAAATCAAATCGATTGTACATCCAAGTCACGCTACCAAAGTGGACGGGTTACTGATGCACGGATCAATACTGTCGCTATTCAGCTTTGTTCTTGCTCTACTGTTCTTGAATAATCATATTTTTCATAATCCATCTTCTTTGCATCTTTACTGGCAGAAAATCAAAAAACGGCCAGCCAATCCGCGAACGATGTGTTTGTTTTTTGACCGCAAAAAACCCACTGGAGTGATAAGAACTTGAGATCTAGATTAATGAAAGCAAATACAAACATGGTCAAAGTGCTTTCTGATAATAAAAGATTATTCTTGTTACGTCCTTAAGCCCAACAAACAAAATTCTTAACCGCAGGAAGATAAAGCCGGGTCTTCTGTCGCAGAGCATCTTCCTTTAAACTGATCGATGGTGCCAGCGGGAAGGCAAGAATAGTCGTCATAACTTTCTCCTTGGCTTTTATCATAGTTAATCCGCGTTGTCTCGGCGACCGCGAACATAAAGTGTTACCCCCACGTCGTAGGAATTCTAAATGGTAGGATCCAAATATAATCCAGTTTTTAAGAACTGTTGAACATACTGTCTGTGCCCCGAGAATGTTTTCTGAGGCCGTGAGTTTCGGCGTCTTGTACTTGCTGGTAAGTCTTAGCCAGAATTGGTAGAGATGGAGAAAAATCGATTTTTTGAATTTTTTGGCTTCGTTCCATTTTTAGCGCGAGACTCGTTGATGTGGAGTTAGTGATGTTAATATCAAAGTGAGAATAAAAAAACAGGAGAAATAAAATAAAATGATTTTTTGACTTCCAAATGCAAAGATGGGGGCACTAGGAAGTGTTATTGCTTGTCATCTGTCCGCAGGAGCTATGTCCTGTGGTTGGGGCTATGGGCTGATGGAGTAAGGCAAGATGTGTAGTATTTTATACTTCAGCAGTCTTGCCAAACAAATGGAAATTGGTAATCTATCGTTCCGCTTCAAGCAGACTGTCCGTAACAGTTTTAGCGTGGACAAGCGCAGAGAGAGCGTAGCTTCTCTATATAAAACACAAGATAGTGAGTGATATTAAGATTTGTGTCCGTTCATCTGTCTTTCTTCGGTCAGTGTGTTTCATTGTATTGCCAAAACATAGGCATGCGATAAAACATGATAGTTTGTCATGCTGACAAATGAATGCAGCTGCAATGCACTTTCGGCTTGGAGTGAATTTCGACGAATGCATCTCGTTTCGCCTAATTCTGAACTTTGTGCACAATGAACAATACGAGGGATCGAGTATAATTTGTTAATCAGTAGAACGCAATTTGTTTCAGATATTGGACAACTTAATAGAGCAAATGAACGATTGGAAATATCATGGCCAGCAGCGAACAGAAGAATCCATTGATACTAAGCTTTTTGGCATATCACTATGGAGGAAAAAACACTGTTCTTCGGAGAAGATGAGTAGATCACATGGAATGTTATTTCGTTAAACCATAATAAAAGAATCAAAGTTTGGAACGAAACAGATACTTGCTTAGAACGTGCCATAAACTTGCGGCCTTCTTCACATACTGAGCCGGCCTAATCCGTTTAATGTGTTAATGGTTTTAGTAAAGGGACACGCGCATATTTTTTACCGAGTGTGCAGCTCAAAGGCAGAAGTTTGAATAGTAGATTTTTGCCATCTAAAAGCGCTTGAACATACTCATTTTCCAGCAAAGATACCGCTATTGTAAAAACCCCTCTACGATGCATTTAATATAGCCATATGACAGAATTTTTTATTCATAATAATATTGCAACAAAACTTGGTACAAACTATCATCTCGTCAATCATAACGAATTGCATGACAAATTTCCCCTTTTCCTCCAGTTGCCATTGTCACAACTTCCTGGATGGTGAGCTTTTGCAGGGCTTCCGAGCTAAAACTCTTGTCCGCAGTTCATTTACCCCTCATGCCGCCTTACTTTTATTTGCCAATGGCTGTTTTATTACTGAGGGTTGCTCCACATGTTCGTAGAAATCAAGGATTGGAATGGGGCATCGTGCAATTTTGCGTTTTAGTTGGATTTTGCTTCGTATTTTTTTTAATCTTCGAAATAGCTCATACCGTTGCAGGCGTTGAATGTTATTTTCTTGTGTTTGTGGATGGGTTTTAAACAATAATGCTGTTTTTCAACTAGTAGAGTCAGTCGGAGTGAGCAGCGAATAGTGGTAAGTGATTTTGACAGCTTCTAACTCTTTCTGAAGCATGGAGACTCAAATAGACAGGGGTCTCAAATTTGAAAACCTGACCTTTGAACGAGCAAATGTGAAATGTTTGATGGAGTCACTTGCGTGGAATCGGATCATGCCATTCTCAGAGGAGGGAAAGATCCACATGGGGTTGAACAAATCTGCCTGCATATGGAGAAAGGTGCCATTGGAGCTATTCCAAATAAGGCTCGTGGAGTCGAAAATAATATTCTCCTATGATGAAACTTGGGAAATAACTGAGGATTTCGGAGGAAGGCAAAATACTCGGCGATCCAATTTCCTAACTTTGTCGAATTTACAAAACACGCTGGTGCTGCTGGAAATAACAAAGGGAATTAATTGAGATCTGTTAGGTTAACTCTCTTGTTGAGATTTGCAACAGCTCAAAATCCATTTTCAGGTAAACGCTGTTCTAGCTTCCTCACAGTTCTCAACCTCATCGGAGATCCTCTCGCGCTCTGTCCTTCCGCCTTCCAAAAGTTGAAGGTACTCCAGGGCTTACATTCAACTTCGGGAGTTCAGGATATGGATGGTCGACCCAAGTGAGAATCGACCCAAGAGTTTCAGAGCTTTGAGGTTGGTGGTGTTTTCCAGAATCCAAGCCAAAATAAATGTGTCCATGGTAGCGTCGGAGAAAATGAGCTGGTGACCGCATTTGGAGAAGAAGTTGAGCACCCTAATCACTGTGTAGCGTTGGAGTTCAATGCGACAGGTTTCATTCTCAAATTCTGGTCCCTCATCAAAAGTTGGTTTAACTCCCAGCGACTTGGTGAGGAACGGATTGACCTCGTTCGAAGCTGCATAAACTGAAGGGAGACAAACTAACAAGTTTAGCTCACATCCTTCTCATTTGCTAAGGACCTGAAGCTGCATCAGGTTGAGAAAGTTGACTTTGGCATCGGTGGAGAAGATGGTAAGATTGGGCTTGGTGGCCATAAGTTTAAAAACTTTTTATCAAGGGGAAATGGGAATATGCCGGCTTGCGTGCTGAAAAAATGGAGAATGGTTTGCTTGCGGGCAACCTACAAATATAAAAACAATATAATAAAAAAGGCGATATAAAAACTTTTATGTCGATGACTTTATACTTATAAAATATGAATCGCATGCAAAAGTGGAAGATAGCTAAAAGCATAGAAAGACTGTCAACATCACTTGTGCATACTATTATTCTCGTTAAAACGTATCATAAAAACAATTGAAATGACAGTAGAAGTACCAAATCATGTCTTTCGATATAATTCTTGTTCAAAAAGGTATGGAGAAAAGAGAAGTAAGAGAAACCCACATGATTTAATCAAAATGTATTTAAATCCTGGTTTCCCTATGATTGTCATAACTCCATTCATGATACCTTCAGTTAGGAAATACAAAGAGATAATACGAATTCACTAACTCTTGTTTTATTATAGTTTTTTTATTATAGTATTATATTATATTATAATATCATAGTATATCTGACAGGCACAGCGGTGCGTTTACTTAATACATAGTAGCCTTTGATCGTGACCGTCTGGTTGCTGTAGGACCGCTTGCTACCTATTTCGATTTGCTTAGTCCCAGCTTTCTGCGATTTACGAGCCACTAACCTTTTAATACTCGTTCAGCCAGGCCAGCCCTGCTTAGCTCGCCCCAGCTAACTTGCTATTTATATGCCCTACCACTTTGCTTGCTGCTGACACGAGTTGACTTGCCTCGCTAGTTGTTGTTCGCATTGCCTAGTCAAGCCAACGCTTTATTTCGTGATCGGGGTATAAGCTTATTATTATGTAGACGCCAAAATAGACCTTCGATCAAACTCTATCGCAACAATCTACAGTGGTTTCAAATGTACAAAACGAAGGACACCTCGGCAGGAGGAATCTGAAACGGAACTTGAGCACAATGCAAATGCCTCCGAAACGGACAAATGTTCCTTCAGAAATGATTCTAGTTCAAATAGAAAAAATGGGAACTTTCAGGAAGTGAAAGTCAATATTCACCTTCTGGGAATGAAAAAAAGAACAAAGTTCCTAGGAACGAAATAAAAGAAACAAAGCAACAAAGTTTCAAAATAAAGAACAAAAACAAAGTTCAAATTCTACTGGTTTATTGCATACTTTCAGCAAGACAACACACAGTAGATTGACTCTTCTTTCGAGCTCATATCGTCTCAACGAGCAAAGGCGAAAGTGAATCCAAGATTCTTCTCTCATGCTCCAGTTCAACGAGCAACTAAGAGTGAATACCCACACAGAGTTGGGTGCCTTTTTATACCAACGAGAACAAAAGAAAATCAATTACATACATTATAATATAGTCAAAGTTCAAGAATATCATGGCAAATCTTACAAACTAAAAAAGACGGATTAGGAACACGTTTTCCTTATCAGTCCCGTAAATAGCAAAAATAGTGTAAAAGTAGAAACAAAAGAAAGTCAACATGAGTTTTCCTTTCAACTCCAATTACCAATAATTTACATAACGCCTGACCCAAGCGCAGAACAAACGTACGGTTCAATAAATTATATATCTTAATCTAAGATCCGCAGCAACAATTATCATCGATGGAGCAGTTTAGAAATATTAATGGGATTGATTTTATTTTGTTGGAGTGAAAAAAAGTGTTTGGGAACGGTGACAAAGAAAGAGTTTCGAGATAAGGCGAGTGAAAGCAATAGGTACATTAGTGGGCTGCCTTTCATGCAAAGAGATGCGAACCCCCCTGACAAACTCCATGGGAATTGCTGATGTGTATAATTATTTATTTGTTTCGTTGTCAATGGTATTTTTGTTTAGGCAAAACCTCCAGTCATTTCAAATGTGTCATAAGGTACACATACACGCATGTTACTTTTCATTCTGGATGAATAAGCTGCCCTCCTGGAAACGAGACTTCATGCAAATTCAGAGACTGTTCCATATCGACGGCTTCATATTAAAACCACGTATCTAACATAGAATTGCACATAAGATACGTGGTTTTAATATGAAGCCCGTCGATATGTGCCACCACTCAAAGTGGGCTTTTTAGATATTATAATTGTAGAATAAAATCAGATATGTCCTTGACAGATTACAAAAACGTAAGGACAGCAAGAGATCATCCAGCTATATTCTTTGCTATATGTAAGTTCATTTTGTCAAAGCGTCGAAGAACACCTATCTGTTTTTATTCTACAATTATAATATCTAAAGCCACTTTGAGTGGTGCACATATCGACGGCTTCATATTAAAACCACGTATCTTATGTGCAATTCCTATGTTAGATACGTGGTTTTAATATGAAGCCGTCGATATGGAACAATCTCTGAAATTTGCATGAAGTCTCGTTTCCAGGAGGCAAGCTTATTCATCCAGAATGAAAGTAACATGCGTGTATGTGTACCTTATGACACATTTGAATGACTGGAGGTTTGCTAAAAAAAATACATTGACAAACGAAACAAATAAATAAATTATACACATCCAGCAATTCCCATGGAGTTTGTCATGGGGTTCGCATCTCTTTGCATGAATAGGCAGCCCACTAATGTACCTATTGCTTTCACTCGCCTTATCTCGAAACTCTTTCTTTGTCACCGTTCCCAAACACTTTTTTCACTCAACAAAATAAAATCCAAATCCATTAATATTTCTAAACTGCTCCACGATGATAATTGTTGGCTCGGAATCTAGATTAAAGATATATTATTTGACCGTACGTTTTGTCTGCGCTTCGTCAGCGTTATTAAATTAAAATTGGAGAATTGGAGTTGAAGGAAACTCATGTCCAGAGACTTTCTTGTTTCTTTTGTTTTACACTATTTTTGCTATTTACGGACTGATAGAAACGTAGTTCCTAATCCGTCTTTTTGTTGTTTGTAAGATTTGCATGATATTCTTGAACTTTGACATATTATAATGTATGTAATAGATTGATTCTTCTTTTGTTTCTGTTGGATAAAAAAGGCAACCCAACTTCTGTGTGGGTATTCACTCTTAGTTTGCTCGTTGTGAAACTGTGAGCAGCTGAGAGAAGAATCTTGGATTCACCTTTGCTTTGCTCGTTCAGAGACGATATGAGCTCCGAAAGAAGATCAATCTACTGTGTTTTGTCTTGCTGAAAGTATGCAATAAACACAGTAGAATTTGAAAAATTGATGAACTTTGTTGTTTGTTTTTTATTTTAGAAACTTTGTTGTTGTTTTTATTTCGTTCCTAGGGAACTTTGTTCTTTTTGTTCATTCCAGAAGGTGAATATTGACTTTCATTCCGGGAAAGTTCCCATTCGTTTCTATTTCGAACTAGAATCATTTCTGAAGGAACATTTGTCGTTTCGGAGATTTGCATTGTGCTCAGTTCCCGTTTCAGATTCCTCCTGCCGGAGGTGGTCCTTCGTTTTGTACTTTTGAAACCACTGTAGATTGTGCGATAGAGTTTTGATCGAAGGCTATTTTGGCGTCTACATAATAATAGCTTATACCCCGATCAACGAATAAAGCGTCTGGCTTGACAGGCAAGGGAACAACAACTAAGCGAGGCAAGTCAACTCGTGTCAGCAGCAAGCAAAGTGGTAGGGCATAAAATAGCAAAGTTACCTGGGGCGAGCTAAGCAGGGCTGGCCTGGCTGAACGAGTATTAAAAGGTTAGTGCTCGTAAATCGCAGAAAGCTGGGACTAAGCAAATCGAAATAGTAGCAAGCGTCCTACCAGCAACCAGACGAGTCACGATCAAAGGCTACTATGTAATTAAGTAAACGCACCGCTGCTGCCTGTCAGATATACTATGATATTATAATATAATATAATACTATAATAAAAAAACTATAATAAAACAAGAGTTAGTGAATTCCGTATTTATCTCTTTGTATTTCCTAACTGAAGGTATTCATGAATGGAGTTATGACATCATAGGGGAAAACCAGGATTTAAATACATTTGATTAAATCATGTGGTTTCTCCTTACTTCTCTTTTCTCCATACTTTTTGAACAAGAATTATATCGAAAGACATGATTTCGGTACTTCTACTGTCATTTCAATTGTTTTAATGGTACGTTTTAACGTGAATAATAATATGGACGAGTGATATCGGCAGTCTTTCTATGCTTTTTAGCTAACTTCCACTTTACATGCGATTCATATTTTTATAAGTATAAAGTCATCGACATAAAAGGAGTTTTTAATATTGCCTTTTTTATTATTATATTTGTTTTTATATTTTAGTGCCGAAGCAAACCATTCCCATTTTTTTCAGCACGCAAGCGGCATATTCCATTTCCCCTTGATAAAAGTTTAAACTTAGGACCAAGCCCAATCTTACCATCTTCTCCACCGCATCCAAGTCAACTTTCAACCGACCAGCTTCCGGTCCATGCAAATGAGAAAGGATGTGAGCTAAAGGTGTTAGTTTGTCTGCCTTCAGTTTATGCAGCACCAACGAGGTCAATCCGTTCCTCACCAAGTCGCTGGGAGTTAAACCAACTTTGATGAGGGACCAGAATTTGAAAATGAACATGTCGCATTGAACTCCAACGCTACACAGTGATTAGGGTGCTCAACGTCTTCTCCAAATGCGGTCACCAGCTCAATTTTCTCCGACGCTACCTGGACACATTTATTTTGGCTGGATTCTGGAGATACCACCAACCTCAAAGCTCTGAAACTCAAAGAGGTTCTCATCCGGTCGACCTATATACTGAACTCCCGATGTTGAATGTAAGCCCAAGCCTGGAGTACCTTCAATTTTGGAAGTCGGAAGGAGAGAGTGATGAGAGCATCTCCGATGAGGTGAGAACTGTGAGAAGCTACCAGCTACTGAAATGGCTTTTGGAGCTGTTCAAATCTCACCTTTTTGGACCTAACAGATCTCAATAATTCCCTTTGTTATTTCCAAGCAGCACCAGCGTGTTTGTAAATTCGACAAAGTTAGGAATTGGATCGCCGAGTATTTTGCCTTCCTCCGAAATCCTCAGTTATTTCCAAAGTTTCAGTTTCATCATGGGGGAATATTATTTTCGACTCCACGAGCCTTATTTGGAATAGCTCCAATGGCACCTTTCTCCATATGCAGGCAGATTGTTCAACCCATGTGGATCTTTCCCTCCTCTGAGAATGGCATGATCCGATTCCACGCAAGTGACTCCATCAAACATTTCACATTTGCTCGTTCAAAGGTCAGGTTTTCAAATTGGAGACCCTGTCTATTTGAGTCTCCATGCTTCAGAAAGAGTTAGAAGCTGTCAAAATCACTTACCACTATTCGCTGCTCACTCCGACTGACTCTACTAGTTGAAAACAGCATTATTGTTTAAAACCCATCCACAAACACAAAAAATAACATTCAACGCCTGCAACGGTATGAGCTTTTCGGAAGATTAAAAAAATACGAAGCATAAATCCAACTAAACGCAAAATTGCACGATGCCCATTCAATCCTTGATTTCTACGAACATGTGGAGCAACTCAGTAATAAAACACTCCATTTGGCAAATAAAAAGGTAAGCGGCATGAGGGTAAATGAACTGCGACAAGATTTTACGGAGCCTGCAAATCTCACCCATCCAGATTTACAAGGCAACTGGAGGAAAGGGAAATTCGTCATAATTCGTCATATTGACAAGATGATAGTTTGTATACCAAGTTTTGTGCTATATTATTATGTAATAAAATGTCATGTTAGATGTATATAATGCACGTAAGGGTTTACAATAGCTTACTTTGCCGAAAAATGATCTGTAAGAGATTTAGATGGCAAAAAACTCTTTTAAACTTTTGAGCTGCATCAATCGTTAAAAATTTGTCCCTACTAAACGTAACACAAAACAGGATTAGGCCGCTCATGTGTGAAGGTCCAAAATGTAAGTTATGCACGCTTCAGCAAGTTGCTGTCGTCAAACTTTATTCTTATTATGTCGACGCAAATAATATTCCATGTAGTCTACCAATCTTCAAGAAAACATTGAGAGTAATTTTTTATGATTTTCAGTCTATCGGATGAAAAAAACTTCCATGCAATTAACCCATATAAGAATTGCAACAACG
>LJIJ01006083.1:0-10255 GCA_001718145.1 Orchesella cincta
TCAACCCGAGCGGTTCCCTCTGAAGCAAAGGAATGGTTTCATCCTTAACGAGCCTTTCAAAGGCGAATTGGCACATACTAGTAGGAAGAATGCTCACTGAAGGTTCTGATATCATGGCCTGGTGGAAAGCAAACCGCTCAACATTTCATTCATGGGCAGACTTTCAACAGCATTCTTAGAGTACGAAAATTATGATGTTTCTTCAGATCAGCTTTGAACAGCTATATAACAGAAAGCAAAAATTTTCAGAACCTTTCGAAACTTATTGTTGGAGTGTACATAGGATTTTAGACGTATTGCTCCAAAAGCAAGTGAGGAAGTAATTATTGAAAGAATTATATACTTTGCTTACCTGAGGTTGCCCTTCACTTAAGATCTTCTAATTTTGAGTCAGTCGATGAACTCGTATCCCAAGGTCGAGTTATCATCAAAAATATGAATCGGATGAGAGAATTTGAGAAGAAGAAGCCACTTAGGGCCAGACAGACAGATCCAATTAACACACGAACACAGAAGTTAGGAGATATCTTCCAAAAGAATCATAGAAAATTTGAGAAGGAGACAGTTAATCAAAGTGAATCGTCAAATAATTTTTCTAGACAGGTTGAACAGCCTGACACGAACAAGCCTTCTGCTAACACACTCCAGTCAGAGCACAGGAGAAGTAATTATTCTAATTCACGTTTCACTCAAAGACAGGGAAATAGCCAGCAACAAAACACAAGACAAGATTCAAATCAACAGCCAGCTGGCAATAAAAAGTTTACTTTCACCTACGTTAGATGTATTCAAATTTTGATTTAACATTAAATTTTCACAAATCACACTAATTTGTATAATGTTACGAGATTTTTAAATTTGTTTTTGTTGTGAGCAGTGTTATAATAAATCCGCAAAATTATATTGTACATATTCTGAGTCTAAATGAGTTATTGTTGTCAAAGTGTTTATTTATCAAGTGTAGTACATAAAACATCTCAAATTAATTCTTATGTTCACAAACTTATGAAACAAGTCTGAAAATTATTGTAGTGAAGAAAGTGAGAAATATCTCATTTGATTGTCATTATAGGCATGAAGTGGTTACTATACGTTTGTCGAGTCAAATTTATATATCTTCTTCAGTTTCTAAAGCAATGGAGAACAGCTCGTTTTCAATTTCATCGAAGTCATCTATAGACATTTGTCGGTTTTCAGACTCCTGCTCCACAAAAAGTGAAGCACGCAAAGGCTCCGGTATATCAGGCTCTTCCAACAAAGATATTACCTCTTTCGGTAAAACTGACATCTTACGTATGCGCTGCTTTCTGCTAAGAGATGTGGTGGAGATTTTGGGGTCTGAGATGTCCAGCGAACGATTAAATACATCTTCCAAATTTTGCTTTCTGCCAACTTTTCTTGCGTGGTGTAGGCGATCGTTCTTGTAGAGCTTTTTTTGATTCACCAGCTTCTTCAGAGTACATTCCTAGCGGTAAAATGGTGCTACGCATGATGTCTTCGCCATGTATTAATATTTTATGCACTGTCGCCGTCATGTAGCACCATGAATAAAGAGTGACAAGTTCTTTTGCAGTTTTCTTACAGAAGACTCCGAATTTTTCCGGGTTTACTGGGTAGTGACTTGATATGGCAATTAGAATTGTTCTGAACCTTTCAACCACCCTAACATCAACTTCCAGAATGTTGGCAAACTTTTCAAAGTCATTAAACGCTCTTCGGGACGTATTGCCGTCGTTCGAGTTTCCACTTCCACCAGCATTAGGATAGTCGACTCTTAAGCCCATGAGATCAAAAAACAGCTTTTGTTTCTCCCTTTTACGTTTTTAACGGCATCTTGGGCTGTTTTTCCACGAACTTGCCACTTTTGAATCTGTTTTTTGTAGGATAGATGCAACAGGAATTCAAAGAACCGAATCCAGGCATGAAGCGGGCTAATACCGTGTTTTAAAGCATTCTGTCTCGGGTTGAATGTGCCCAGTTCTATATTTTCAAGTTTGTTGAATTGAGATGGAGTGCATCCACAAATTGGGCAGGCCATAGACGACGCCGTTCCGGTGATGTAATTAAGCACTTAACCGTCAATTATGGTCAACGACAAATTTAAGTTTACTTCGATCGTTGTATTGTTTGATGATTTAAAACCAAAAGGCTGAAGTTTTCGGATCTGGTTCTCCATTTTAATTTTTTCCGAGCACCACCTCTTTATTTTCTTTTACAAAATGGATTTCAACCGGTCGGCAAAACCTTACTGATTGGGGAATTGGATTTTGCCAAATAATACGTTTTGTATTATTTTCAAAAATTCTTAAAGGAACTATAGATGTGACGAAAATACTCGAGTCTGAATGGGATCGTTCTTGGAGGTTTCGGAATATCCTTGCTTGTTATTGGATTTTCCAGTTGAACCGTCAAACCCCCAAGCGCAAAAAATAGTTAAATGTGACTGAGAACTGGGAGCTGAGATCGCATTTAGAACGCTGTCTTGCATAATTAAAATGCGTTCCGTTGTGTGGTTCAACAGAGCCTGTAACTTCACGCCAGCTTTTTTTTCGGTTACTTTAACTGTTGACTGGTCCGACGAGTTAGTTGCTTCGCTTTAAGTACTTGATAATAAGGGGATAAATGTTGCCATTTCTGTCAATTGCTTCAGTCGCAACCGATTGTATGTACGCTGAGTTAAACCTTCGTCTAATATAAGACCCAACGCTTCTTCCGGTGAGTATGGAGAAAGAACTTTGGATTGAACAGTTTTCAATACTTTTTCGGTCTCCCTGGACTAATCAATGTGTATTGAAGTAGTTTCTTCATACTCACGGAAGAAGCGTTGGGTCTTATATTAGACGAAGGTTTAACTCAGCGTACATACAATCGGTTGCGACTGGAAGCAATTGACAGAAATGGCAACATTTATCCCCCTTATTATCAAGTACTTAAAGCGAAGCAACTAACTCGTACGGACCAGTCAACAGTTAAAGTAACCGAAAAAAAGCTGGCGTGAAGTTACAGGCTCTGTTGAACCACACAACGGAACGCATTTTAATTATGCAAGACAGCGTTCTAAATGCGATCTCAGCTCCCAGTTCTCAGTCACATTTAACTATGTTTTGCGCTTGGGGTTTTGACGGTTCAACTGGACAATCCAATTACAAGCAAGGATATTCTGAAACCTCCAAAAACGATCCAAATACAGACTCGAGTATTTTCGTCACATCTATAGTTCCTTTAAGAATTTTTGAAAATAATACAAAACGTATTATTTGGCAAAATCCAATTCCCCAATCAGTAAGGTTTTGCCGACCGGTTGAAATCCATTTTGTAAATAAAGTAAATAGGTTGTGCTCAGGAAAAATTCTAAAATGGAGAACCAGATCCGAATACTTCAGCCTTTTGGTTTTAAGTCATCAAACAATGCAACGATCCAACTAAACTTCAATTTGTTGTTGACCATAATTGACGGTAAAGTGCTTAATTACATCACCGGAACGGCGTCGTCTATGGCCTGCCCAATTTGTGGATGCACTCCATCTCAATTCAACAAACTTGAAAATATAGAACTGGGCACATTCAACCCGAGACAGAATGCTTTAAAACACGGTATTAGCCCGCTTCATGCCTGGATTCGGTTCTTTGAATTCCTGTTGCATCTATCCTACAAAAAACAGATTCAAAAGTGGCAAGTTCGTGGAAAACAGCCCAAGATGCCGTTAAAAAACGTAAAAGGGAGAAACAAAAGCTGTTTTTTGATCTCATGGGCTTAAGAGTCGACTATCCTAATGCTGGTGGAAGTGGAAACTCGAACGACGGCAATACGTCCCGAAGAGCGTTTAATGACTTTGAAAGTTTGCCAACATTCTGGAAGTTGATGTTAGGGTGGTTGAAAGGTTCAGAACAATTCTAATTGCCATATCAAGTCACTACCCAGTAAACCCGGAAAAATTCGGAGTCTTCTGTAAGAAAACTGCAAAAGAACTTGTCACTCTTTATTCATGGTGCTACATGACGGCGACAGTGCATAAAATATTAATACATGGCGAAGACATCATGCGTAGCACCATTTTACCGCTAGGAATGTACTCTGAAGAAGCTGGTGAATCAAAAAACAAGCTCTACAAGAACGATCGCCTACACCACGCAAGAAAAGTTGGAAAGCAAAATTTGGAAGATGTATTTAATCGTTCGCTGGACATCTCAGACCCCAAAATCTCCACCACATCTCTTAGCAGAAAGCAGCGCATACGTAAGATGTCAGTTTTACCGAAAGAGGTAATATCTTTGTTGGAAGAGCCTGATATACCGGAGCCTTTGCGTGCTTCACTTTTTGTGGAGCAGGAGTCTGAAAACCGACAAATGTCTATAGATGACTTCGATGAAATTGAAAACGAGCTGTTCTCCATTGCTTTAGAAACTGAAGAAGAATATATAATTTGACTCGACAAACGTATAGTAACCACTTCATGCCTATAATGACAATCAAATGAGATATTTCTCACTTTCTTCACTACAATAATTTTCAGACTTGTTTCATAAGTTTGTGAACATAAGAATTAAATTTGAGATGTTTTATGTACTACACTTGATAAATAAACACTTTGACAACAATAACTCATTTAGACTCAGAATATGTACAATATAATTTTGCGGATTTATTATAACACTGCTCACAACAAAAACAAATTTAAAAATCTCGTAACATTATACAAATTAGTGTGATTTGTGAAAATTTAATGTTAAATCAAAATTTGAATACATCTAACGTAGGTGAAAGTAAACTTTTTATTGCCAGCTGGCTGTTGATTTGAATCTTGTCTTGTGTTTTGTTGCTGGCTATTTCCCTGTCTTGGAGTGAAACGTGAATTTGAATAATTACTTCTCCTGTGCTCCGACTGGAGTGTGTTAGCAGAAGGCTTGGTGTCAGGCTGCTCACCCTGTCTGGAAAAATTATTTGAAGACTCAATTTGATTAGCTGGCTCCTTCTCATATTTTCTAGAATTCTTTTGGAATATATCTCCTAACTTCTGTGTTCGTGTGTTAATTGGATCTGTCTGCCTGGCTCGGAGTGGCTTCTTCTTCTCAAACTCTCGCATCCTATTCATGTTTTTGATGATTACTCGACCTTGGGAGACGAGTTCATCGACTGACTCAAAATTAGAAGATCTCAAGTGAAGGGCAACCTCAGGTAAGCAAGAGTATATAATTCTTTCAATAATTACTTCCTCACTTGCTTTTGGAGCAATACGTCTAAAATCCTATGTACACTCCAACAATAAGTTTCGAAAGGTTCTGAAAATTTTTGCTTTCTGTTATATAGCTGTTCAAGAAGCTGATCTGAAGAAACATCATAATTTTCGTACTCTAAGAATGCTGTGCGAAAGTCTGCCCATGAATGAAATGTTGAGCGGTTTGCTTTCCACCAGCCATGATATCAGAACCTTCAGTGAGCATTCTTCCTACTAGTATGTGCCAATTCGCCTTTGGAAGGCCCTTAAGGATGAACCATTCCTTTGCTTCAGAGAGGAACCCCTCGGGTGAGCTATTAGTATGATCATACTTTGGAGTTGTGAGCCCTGCCAATGGATCAAACATGATAACATTCTGTGCAGGCATGGGTGCGTGATGATGATGATCGACTACTCGTGTTGGACTCTCCCTATAATGAACTCTCCTCGTATTTTCAGGTGGTGGATCATGGAGGGATGACGGCCCTCTCAAGATCATCACGATTAAATGAAGGACGACCCTGCAGTCTTTCCGCCTCCGTTGGAGGAGGTGGTGCCGGCGGAGCATTGTCTTCCTCCTCAGAGAAAATTCCTCGTCACTTTGGACATTAGGATCAGGAGGTGAAGGCGGAGCCTCTAATGGTACAGTGCTTGCTCGGCTACGATTGATAACTCTTGTAATTTCTTTAATTGAATCTTCATTGATCTCAAACGCTAATGATGAACCTGCCAAAATTTATTTAGATCGTCAAATCGTTTAATTAGTTCTGTTTGAACTGCCACCAGTTCGTCAACAGCCATGCCCAGTCCACCAATCGCTTCATGACAGTTAAGACTATGCCTCTCAGGTGGAGGTTTTGGAGCAGGAGGCTCTGAAATACCTTTGAAAAACGGAAGCATTTTGAAAAACGAATCTGCAGTATACTCAATGAGCAAGTCTAAAGCTTTTTGTTTTGTTTAGAAAATTGATTGTATTTGACAAATATTGTAAGTTGTGATCTTAATCTTTGTTGCAGATTACACCCAGAACGAGTAACGCTACCGTGGTTTAATAATGACGACTTGGATTATTGAATAGCTGATCGATAATTAGTAGTGTAACGAAAAGTGAAAGAAAAGTTGTGATAATAATAGGAATATGGCTAAGAAAAAGAAAAAACACGTTATCCCATTAGTTGGTGCCATTTATATAAGGGTAGTTTATGTTAGGTGTTACTATCCCAAATATATTTATGTAATTCGGCAGAGCAAGGAATAATTAAGTCTCAGGGTAGGAGTTCACGTGTTAGATACCTTCGTTCTGAATATAACTGTAATGTTTTATTCCGCAAAATCCTTAACCTAAATTGTTATTTAACTAAACTTACGCTACTACACGTCCCAATCACAGGGTCCGCGGACACAGGCGAATCGCTCCGCGTCTTCCTAAATGTTAGTTAGCTAAAGGTTTATTAAGTTTACTCATACATACATCAGACAAGATCCCTGTCTCAGGTTTCTCCGGCATAGTCACAGGACTACCAATCTCTGGTCTCACCGTGACAGAGCTTACGCTAGCAAATGGTTCCAGTGTGAATGGTTTTAGGTCTATTTATAGTAACTTGGTTTTTGGATTGTGAATAGAACAAGCTTGGGTTCAAGGAAGGTTTTCCCAAAGAAAAAGGATGATTCTAATACAATATTCAAACACTTAATTATTCTAATAAATAAATTTATCATTTGGTTACTCTTCCGTATAATAAGAACGAGCATTGAAACATGTGTACCACGCTTAGTCGTTTGGCTTTGTTTTGGAGAACATATTTATTGTAATAAAAATGAAAGACCGATTCCTCGAATTTTTACATATATTCGACTGTTGACCGGTTATTATGTACCTTTAGGTACATATTAAGACGACTTTGTGTGTCGTCGTCCGTCGTCTGTCGTCTGTCTGTCTGTCAACACGATAACTTTCGAACCGTTTGACTTTTTGAAATTCTGTCTTCACCAGTCCATAGATAAGGCCAAAGCGGAGGCTAAGTTCGTAGATGGGTTATCTGGGGTCACGGGAACAGGGTCAAATGATAAGCGCAACTAAATTGATAAGCGTCACATATAGCTTATGATACATCATTCGAAAGGTATTGCTGTGCTGATGATGAATATGCATCGCAAATTCGAATCAGAGGTTTCGAACAGGGTCAAAGGTCATGATTAATGTTCCAAATGACCATTATAGCATATGATATAGCATTCGAAAGGTATTGCTGTGCTGATGATGAATATGCATTGCAAATTCAAATCAGAGGTTTCGAAAAGGGTCAAAGGTCATGATTAATGTTCCAAATGACCATTATAGCATATGATATAGCATTCGAAAGGTATTGCTGTGCTGATGATGAATATGCACTGCAAATTGAAATTAGAACTTTCGAACAGGGTCAAAGGTCACGATAGCTTATGTACACCATTAGAAAGCTACTGCAGTGCTGATTGTAATTATGCATTGCAAATTGAAGTGGAACTTTCGAACCGAGGTCAGAGTCATGCACTTTCAAATGACACACTTAGGGTGTGATATATCATTCAAAAGCTAGTCCATTTAGGATTTCAATTATGATACGTTTTTTAAGCCGAAATTACATTCGCTAAATGGTACATCGCTACATCTCGAATTGTCGGGTTTATCTGAAAATACAAAGCTTACACCCCAGCTTAATTATTTTTTGT
Organism: Orchesella cincta; assembly: GCA_001718145.1. NCBI lineage: Eukaryota > Metazoa > Arthropoda > Collembola > Entomobryomorpha > Orchesellidae > Orchesella > Orchesella cincta. The sequence continues at coordinate 7,929 of LJIJ01006083.1, forward strand.
TAATAGCAACGAGCGTAGAAATATGTGTACCACGCTTAGTCGTTTGGCGTATATCCGGAGAATATGATATTTTATTGTAATGAAAATGAAAGACCGATTCCTCAAATTTTTACATATATTCGACTGTTGACCGGTTATCGTAAAATACAAAGCTAAAAACCCCAGCTGAATTATTTTTTGTTAATAGGAACGAGCGTTGAAACATGTGTACCACGCTTAGTCGCTTTATTCGGTTGGCGTATATTTGGAGAATATGATATTTTATTGTAATAAAAATGAAAGACCGATTCCTCAAATTTTTACATATATTCGACTGTTGACCGGTTATTATGTACCTTTAGCGTACATATTAAGAAGACTTTGTGTGTCGTCGTCCGTCGTCTTGTGTCTGTCTTGCTTCTGTCAACACGAATAACTTTCGAACCGCTTTGATTTTTGAACATCTGTCTTCACAGTCGATAGATAAGGTCAACAGCGCGCTAGTTCGTAGATGGGTATCTGGGGTCACGGGAACAGGGTCAAATGATAAGCGCCAACTAAATTATGCAACTAAAACGTCACATATAGTATGTTACATCATTCGAAAGGTATTGCTGTGCTGATGATGAATATCCATCGCAAATTCGAATAAGAGGCTTACGAACAGGCCGTCAAAGGTCATGATGAATGTTCCAAATGACCATTATAGCATATGATATGCATTCGAAATGTATTGCTTGTGTTGATGATGAATATGTCAACTGCCAAATTTAATTAGAACTTCGAACACGGTCAAAGGTCACGATAGCTTATGATACACCATTAGAAAGCTACTGCAGTGCTGATTTGTAATTATGCATTGCAAATTGAAAGTCGGGAACTTTCGAACCGAGGTCAAAAGGGTCATGCACTTTCAAATGACACACTTAGGGTGTGATATATTCATTCAAAGGCTAGTCCATGAGGATTATCACTTATGACACGTTTTTTAAGCCGAAATTACATCCGCTAAAGGTACATCGCTACATCTCGAATTGTCGGTTTATCTGAAAATACAAAGCTTAAACCCAGCTTAATTATTTTTTGTTAATAGCAACGCAGCGTTAGAAATATGTGTACCACGCTTAGTCGTTCTGGCGTGATATCCGGAGAATATGATATTTTATTGCTAATGAAAATCATAGATGGCCGTTATCTGGGGTCACGCGGAACAGTGAGGTCAAATGATAAGCAGCAAACTAAATTTGATAAGCGTCTCATATAGCCTTTGATACATCATTCGAAGGTATTGCTCTACTGATGATGAAGATGCCCATCGCCAAATTCGAATCAGAGGTTACGACAGTGTCCAAAGCGTATCCCCCCCCCCCCCCCCCCCCTTGATTAATGTGTCAAATGACCATCTATTGCATATGATTATAGCCATTCGAAAGCGTATCTGCTTGCTGCATGATGAATATGCATCGCAAATTCGGAATCAGAGGTTTCGCAAAAGCGGTCAAAGCGTCATGATTAGTGTTCCAAATGAACATTATAGCATATGATATAGCCATTCAAAAGGTATTGCCTGTGCCTGATGAATGGAATTATGCATCGCCACAATTTCGAATCAGAGCGTTACGAACAGGGTCAAAGGTTCATGATTTAATGCTTCCAAATGACCATTATAGGCATATGACATAATGTTTCATTTTGGAACACTAATCATGGACTTTTGACCCTTTTCGAAACACTCTGTTCCTTATTCGAATTTGCGATGCATATTTCATCTATCAGCACAGCCAATACTTTTCGAATGCTAATTCATATGCTATATATTGGTCATTGGAACATTAATTCATGACCTTTTGACCCTGTCTCGTAACCTCTGATTTCGAATTTGCGATGCATCTTCATCATCAGTAGAGCAATACCTTTTCGAATGATGTAATCGATATAGCTATTGTGAGACGCTTATCAATTTTAGGTTAGCGCTTATCAATTTGACCCTGTTCCCGTGACCCCAGATAAGACCATCTACGATTTTCATTTACAATAAAATTATTCATATTTCTCCGGAATACACGCCAAACGACTAAGCGTGGTACACATATTTCTACCGGCTCGTGCCTATTAACAAAAAATAATTAAGCTGCGGTTTAAAGCTTTGTATTTTCAGATAAAACCCGACAATCGAGATTGTAGCGATGTACTTTACGGATGTAATTTCGGCTTTAAAAAACGTAGTCATTAAAGTGAAAAATCCACAATGGACTAGGCTCTTGAATGATGTATATCACACCCTAAGTGTGTCATTTGAAAGTGCATGACTTTGACCTGCGTTTCGAAAGTTTCCGACTTCAATTTGC